>APFE030403860.1:539756-606255 GCA_000404065.3 Pinus taeda
ACACCAGTTTCAGAGTTGTAGCCAGAGACAAAGATGCCTGAGCATGCCTTCAGTTGGCGATGTGGGACACTTCCTCTAACAGAAGACTTACAGCTTCTTGCCAGTTTTGGAAGAGTTCCGGAGAGAAAATTGAGAACACTTCCTCTAGGAGAAGACTTACAGCTTCTTGCCAGCTTTGGAAGAGTTCCAGGAATTGCATAAGCATTCCAGAGTTGTTGGTCATCCTTAAACCATCACAGGTTGAGACTTCCCTTTTCAGGTTGAAGTTTTACCTTTTATGTGCGGTGAGACCTCCCTTTATTGGTTGATGGTTTCCCTCTTTAAAACAATAGGATCACTTCCTCTCGCAGAAGACTTACAGCTTCTTGCCAGTTTTGGAAGAGTTCCGGGAACTGCACTAAGCGTTCCAGTGTTGGTGGCTATCCTTAAACCACCGCCCTTTATACCAACATTTCATAGAGCACATTCAGCCTAGTGCTGCCATGCATTTTTGCACATTTTGTATTACAGTTCTTTTCTTGGACTCATACATAACCCTTCGGATTAAGGGGGGGAATGTTGGACACCTAATCCTAAAGGGTTAGCGTGGAAGCCGAATGGAAAAAGCAGTTCGAGAGACCTTGGGATGTGAATCCCAACGATCACATAATGTACCATAAATATACATCATTTGTGAATAAAAAGGAAATGCATGATTTATCTTTCTATTTGCTCTTGCTGTCCATGTCTGTTTAACAGTTTCTTTCTGTGTGTCTCCTTCTTTTCCCTTCCGAGACTTGCAGTCTTTCTTTAGGTGTCCTTTCTTTCCGCATTTCCAGCACACTATCCCCGATCTGGACTTGGATCTACCTTTTCTTGAGTTACTGTGATATCCAGGGCTCTTTCCTCCTTCCATTTTTCTTCCCCTAGTCTCTGTAGTCAAAGCATTACCTGATGTTTCACTAGAGCATTTCCATTGCATTTCCTCGCTAAGGATTGTGCCAACAACATCACCAAACTTTAAGTTACTAGATACCATTGAAAATTTTTGGCAATGAGAACAAAAATAACAGATCCCTAACTTCATCATCAAAAGTTACCCCTATAGAACTTAACTAACTTGTAACTGTATTAAAATCATTTAAATGATCTACAACAGATCCACCTTCTGACATCTTCATATTAAATAAACGCTTCATAAGAAATACCTTATTTGAGGCTGAGGGTTTTTCATATAGTTTGGCCAATGCCGACATTAAACCCTCTATTTTCGTTTCCTTTGAAATATTAAACACCGATGTTGCTAGGCACAATCTATTGTTCCGAGTGCCTTTCTATTAAGAATATTCCATTCTATGCCTGTCATACTCATTGGCTTCTTTGTCTTTCTACTCAATGGTAGGTACAGATCTCTCTGATACAGATAATCTTCCATCTACATCTTCCACAGCTAGTAGTTTTGGCCGTTAAATTTTTCGAATCTAAACCTACTATCTTCCACCATTACTCCCACTCGAGCTAGGAATCCTTCTCTCCTGTGAGTTTATCAGCCAAATAGACCTTCAGCTCTGATACTAGTTGTTAGAAAATTATATATTATAGAGCAATGGAACACATATAATATTAGAGAAATATAAACACAGAAAACACATAAAACAAGAGAGACACATATATACGGGGTTCACCCAGTTTGGGCTACGTCCACGGAGAAATAGCTAGTCCTTCTTTTATTATATTATCCAGCAAACTGAAGAGATACAACCTACATTAGATCTGCTGTAACTCCCTCTTCTCTCTCAATCTCCTCTCTCTTCCTCACTTAGAATATAGATATACATAGACGCAATAAAATTCCCTCATATATAGTGAGGGGTTACCTTCTAGGGAAAAAAAACCTTAAACTAAACATAACTTCTACCGTCAGATAATCCACCTAACGAATGGCCTAGATTGACTAGAAATTACTAGACTTTTACAAGGCAATTTTACATTTGTTTTTAGCTTCAGGGGCGCTGCCGCCGAGCCCCCGCTAGGGGATCGCTGGCCTCCGGACGCCCGAGCCGAGGGGGATCGACCACCGCAAACCCCCGCGATGGGGACAAGTCCCCCCCACACCCCCCTGCATGGAGGAGTGTACAGTCTTCCTGGGGTATATATATGGCTGAGACCTTTGAATACAGAAGATAATTAGGCTCCACACCCAATAGTCTAGGGTGAAATTGAAAATATTTGAAACTAAAATCCCTAACTTGTAATTACAATCATATACTATTTGTAGTACTTGTCAATATTTTTAGTAATGATAGGAAGCTCTTTACAAGGAGCTTCCACCTCTTCTCAAAATATTAATTTTATTTTTTTTACTTACATTTTTCTTGAAGAAACTAAGTTTGCAGGTAGATAACCAAATTCAGACGAAATCTTCAAAGAGAGTCTTCGAAGGAGTCTTTTTGCTAAAGGAACCCTTCAAACAAAAATCCCACAAGGTTTGTAAAGCAAGAATATAATGGTATGTGTAAAGACTTGTCGTAAATCCTTTTAAAGGTATGATCATTTTAAAATTTGTTTATATCACTAAGTTTCTCATACTTATGTCTCTTGAATCTTAAATATTCTTGTTAGGGTGATTAATCATTAGATTGAATCTGCCCTCACTATATTATCATTCTGGTGGAACCCTAAAAAGTTTCATTGCAAAACTATAACCTAAAAAAATGTCGATGAAATGCTAATGGTGGACTCCAGTATTGCAGCAATGGTGCTACAACTCTTGGGACTCCCTTCTTTACTTTTATCAACCTGGTAGTTCGTAACAAACTTGGAAGCGTATGTGCTATACGCACAAGTACTAGCTCTTGCCGCGGGCTGTCACTTGATCAACTGGCACAAGTCTGCTAGGAGCTTATGACAACTTCTATGAGCTCTTAGAAGAAGCTTTTAACTGTGATGGATCAAAGCTAACTCAAGAGAGGCTAGTCTACTTGCAGAAAGAAGCTGAAAGATGAAAGAAAATGCAAACCCTAGCAAACCCTAGTTTTACCAACTAACCCTACTGGCGTAAGAAAAGAGATGAAAGCGGTGGAAATGGATGCCATTGACTCTTGGAAAGGTAAAATGATGTGAATAAGCTACTCTTGAAGTAAAATCTGGAAAAAACATCTTTTTGTATTTTTGAGTAAGTTGGTAGAATTATTATGCACGTGATTTAACTGTTTTTTGTTGTAAAGAGGTTGATTGGCGAAAGGAAATGGAGTAGGCATTTGAAGAAGGTTTGGAATGTCAAAAGAGGGTCTAAGGGGTCCCTAGCAGCCTTCCAGAGAGTTTCACAGTGATCAGATCTTGAAAAATCGCTCACGTGAACTTCTACAGGAAGTCTACATGGGTTCTACAAGATGTTCTACAGGAAGATCTGAAAGAGGATTTTCGAGGGTTGATGGTGGAAAAATGGTGGGAAAGTGGAAATGGAGGATGGATGAGGATGAAAAGTGGCCTCAGACCTGGTAAATGAGGTTAAAGAGTGATTAAGGCAGTTGGATTCGTTCAAGGATGGAAGGAGCGATACTGCACAAGAATGTAGGAATTAGGGCAAAGTGGAATTTAGTGTGGCAAATAAAGGGCAGGAATTTTGGATTAGGGGTTGGAGTAGGTTGTATGATGGAGGAAGGATAGGCAGGGATGTATTATAGGTGTTTTTCACACTATTTTCCAAAACAGATCGAACAAAGACTAGGAAAACCAAAGAACTATCTATTTTGACCTAGTCTAACCTAAAAACCAAAAACATGATGAACAAAAGTTTATAGACAGGAAATCATGCAAGATAACTATGGAAACTAAGCAATAACATATCTAAACATGCAAGTACAGCTGGTATCAACATTTCCAACTAAAAATCTAACACTAGCAATTGCATTGAAAGATAAAAACAATGTTTTTGTAGCAGCAAGTATGCCTTGGTCTCAGCTCATGGTCCCAAGGAGGGAGAGATGAGATCAAGGATTTCTTGATGGCCTTTTTGTAGATCTTTTCCTTTACCAAAATGTTAAATCAACCTGAATTATGAAAATCTATTTTAATCATCAAAAGAAACCTAAGTAACAAAACAAGATTTTAACCTAAATAGCAGAAATTATTCTATGAATGTAGCAAAGACACATAAAAGTACACAAAGGAGGTACTGGCGCTTGGGTTGGGCCCAACCCCAAGAGCTACAACCTCCTAAGAAATTTCAGAGCTGGTACAAGGTGAAATTTATCTCCATTACTCAAAAAATAGTCATGTCACAAAACTGTTTACAGCAAAAGCTCGAAGTTGAGTTGAAATGCAGAGCTGCACTCAAGTGCGAAAAACAATTGTTCAATGGCTAAACTACTAAGGCTTGAAGCCTTCCTACTTATTCACTACGAGGACTCCCAATAGCCCTCCTTAACTTTAGAAGCTTAGCTGCTCAAGACCGTAGTTAATTAGTCACTTCACAAAATATGCTCGGCTACCCCTTGAAATCATGTTTGGTGGGTTGTTGAACTTCGAGATGATGGTGGAGAACTCGAAGAAGGGGTCATTTAGTGCTGGAGACACCCTTCCTACGAATCCTCGACCTTGTTCCTTCATATTTGGCTGTCAAATGGCTCATAAATGCTTGACCTTGGTCCAAAAGATGTCCAAAAATCTGCAATAAACACGTATTAGACTTTGTGGTCAAGTGACTATTTGCATTCATTCAATTAACATAAATATATTCAAAAGCATACATAGAACTATGAAAAATGGTGGATTAATTGATAATAATAGGCAAAATGAGCCCAATAAGTTACCCATTTTTAGGGCTCATCATCACCCCCTGCTGAATGTGTTGCTCATCCTCTAAGCAACTAATCCAACTCATCATCTTTGATTGCTTTGATTGCCTCTCTAACATCCCAGGCTTCTGAGGTGATGTCCTCTTCTTGGTCATGAAATCTTGCTTTTCTCTCTACCTCCTCCCACTTCCTATGTTCTTCTTCTTCTTTGACCCCTTCCAACAGTCCCAAAGGCAATGGAGGACCAAACTTTAGGCCAATCCAATTGGCCTTCAGATTTTGCATTGAATGTTTGTAGAGAGCTACTATGGCCAAAGCCTCCCGCATCCTTGTTGGGGAGTGGTACTCCATTATTCTCAGACTGTGGGACAAGGTGTTCCATCTCCTGGTATGTCCTCAGAGTGTACAATGGTTGGGCTTGTCTTTCAACGTTGTCTGGGAGAACTCAAGGGTTGTTGGCCATGTGCTGATGGGCATAGACTAAAGCTGAGGGATCTTTTGGTTCTTCTCCTATCATGAGTGGCTCAGTCAGCTCCCTATCCATAACTTTTCAAATTTATGCTGCCCTCTTTTCCTCATGGTTTAACCAAGAGGCCATGGCCATTAGTTGCACATCTCACAATGCTGCATTGGGATCCCATAGGTTCATGTTTGGAAGTGCCAAGTTGTGTAAATAGAATTCTTGAACTGTCACACAAATACATGAACTGATTGTAGTTCTTGAATGGAATGGTGCCCCTTTGGGCCAATGTGTTAATTTGAAATTGCAACCACTGATCCTTAAAATATAATGCATACGACTTTGTAGGTTGCCTACATTGTAAGGCTTCTACTGCCCAGCTGGCCATGCAGGCCATTTGGGCTTCTTTCTCTTGCACCTGTTGTTTCAAAGCCTGTATTTCTTTTGCTGCCTGTGACTCCTTTTCTTGTAGAAATTTTGTTAACATCTCAACATCAGTTGGCAGCTTTTCTTCTCTCTGTTGTTCCTTAGTTATCTCCCCGTTTTCTGGAGGTCTTTCTTGTTGCTGCTGCTCTCTCACAATGGATGGCCTATCTTCCATATGACTTTCCTACAACTACAACTGCTTCCTTAGCAGCTCATTCCCTTCCTGTAATTGGGCTCTCTGACTAATTTCCATGTGCCTCACCATGGCCAACTCTTTCCTTGATTCCTTTAGTTATTCCTCTAGGTGGCCTATGTCTACAACACCCTTGGATTTGGCAATCCTCATCCAAGTGTGAGTCCTAACCCTCTCCTATTCCAATGCAAAGAAGCGTGGTACAACAAACTTCTGTGGGATAATCTTCCCACCTTCTAATAGGTTGTAATATGAGCCTAAACTAGGCTGAGGGCTCGGCTCTAGTATTTCTTTAGTCTTTTCTTCCCCCTGTGGTTGTTTGGTTGCCTTCTCCTCCAATTTCTCAGTTTCTTTTAACTTCACCAGAGTTTCTTATAGAGTCATTTCAACTTCCTGTAGAGCTATTTTTGAGTCCATCATCCTAATTCTTTCCCTCCAGGTGGAGGTTTTTGGGCTTCCTCTTTCATAGGCGATGGATATCTTTGAAGGTGACACTTCTTTTGGTTTAGTGGTTATGTCATCAATGACAATTGGTTCCTTTGATTGTGGCTGGGGTTTGCCCATTTTGATCCATGTGCTCCTCCTGGCTTTGGAGTACATGGAGGTTTGCCTCTTTCTCTTTCCTTTTTGTTTCGTAGGTGTGCTTAATGCAGCAAGCACAGCTACTGCCTCCCTTGCCAACATTTCCGGGGATTTCTCTTTCTGCTGGTCTTTTTCTTCACTTCCTGTAGAGATCTCCGTGTCCACTATTTCTATCTGTGTGACTGATATTTCAGGGTGCCCCTTTTCCTCTTCTTTCTGGGTGCCTACCTTAGCTGTGGCAGCCTTCATTTGGGTCTATTCATCCTTTTCCTTTCTATTCTGTATTCTCTTTTCCCTTGTTGTCTTTGTTGTTGTTCCTTCCTCTATTTTATGCTCAACAATCTTTCTAATTACTTTCTATTCTTCCTGTGCTTCCTCTATTCTGCCTTTTGCTTGGATGCCCTATGTTCCCTCATCATTGTTTTTCTCCATTTCCTTAGTTTGCTCCCCCTCCTCACTGCTGGATGGAGTGATATTTTCATCCAAAGTCCTAATGTTATCATTTCTGGACATGTTTCTGAAGATTTCCCAAGATATGGGGATAGTGTAGGTGTGTAAAGCATCTTCCACCAACAGTTTGATGAGCCCATGGTGGGCCAACTAGTCTGGGATCCTTTCATTTAGCTTTGTACCACATTCAATTAGGGATTGAAGAAGGAAATATGGGATGCTTAGTTTCTTGGCTAGAGGCAAGTCAATCCCATGCCTTAAGCCACTTAACAACCTGAAACGACATCCATAGATGATGCTAAACGTCCCTTCACATGTGATGTACTTCATAATTTGATAACTAACTTCACTCTAGAGAGGGGGCAGACTTGTCCTTCTAACTCCAGTTTTGTCCTCTACAGGATGCTCCTCAGGCAGAAAAAATGTTTTCTTAGCAATCTGGCCCAATGATCTCTCTTCCTTGCTCCAAGCCAGCCCCAATGGTAGATAAGTAATTCTACTGATGAGCTCGGGGCTGAGTTCTATGGTCAAACCCCTAAAACTAACTATGGCATGTGTCCTTGAATGTTGTCTCAGGGATATCAAAAACTCTTCAGTTATCTCTTCATCATGACCCTGAATTTTGTCAAAGAACGATATCCAATTTGCTCGAGTGAAAAGGTCCACCACCTCAGGGTGCTCGTACAACTTGCTAGAGTCTGAGGGCTCTTTCCTTATGAATCCCCTTGGCATGGTGTTGAGTGTTCTTCTTATATATTAATCAGAAAAGAAAATGCTCAGGAAAAAAACAGTCAATCACTGAAACGGAGGATAGCTGAATTTGGTGTCTTCTGAATCTAGGGAGGAGTTTCTCTTGTGTTCCTCACAATACCAGATAGCAATAATTCCCTTGTTTTTGTCACCCAGAATTCAACTATCGGTTTATTGAAAGGAGAATGTTGTTTTTGCAAAACAGAGCATAAGGCCACAAATTCTCTTCTCAACACATAGATAGATATGTAAATTTAGTTTTTCATGCACACAGGGTGGCCTCTACTACAACATATATCTTCTTTACAGGAGAATTTTAAAAATGATGAGGAGATTTCAGAGTGCAGAGAAAGAACTTAGGAAAATACAGTGAAATATGCAAGCAACCTTTCACGGTTTGTTGAATACATAGGTAGACTTTTATTTTTCAAAATGATGTCATTCAATTCACCACCTTGCACCAACAAATTATGCACAGAGAAGTTCTCTCGGGCCTACCTCGCTTGGAGCTTGAAATTCAATGAAAACTCTAGGTTCCCTCCTGCCAAGTGGTTCTCTGACTTTCCCGTAGAACCCTTCCTGTAGAAGGCTTCTGGTTCCTATAGAATGGAATTGCGCTTCCAATAGAGCCCAATAAGAGGGAGATTTTTGAAAATAGGCCAAAAAATGGAGGACGATTGGTTAATTGTTTTTGGAAGCGGTGGATAAATGCTCCAATCGAGAACGTCATGAGTGCAGAATGAACAGAGGGTGGTGCATGTTTCAACTAAGCGTCTTTAAACTGCGGCGTGATTCGTGGTGACGGGGTGAGGTAGCCAGACCGGACCATTGATCCGACATCACAACCATAATGTTTCTGTGTGTTTCTGACCACCATCACCTCCGCTCTCCTGTTACCGCCACCACGACTACCATTCCAGCTAATTTCTCTCTGAATGGACACTCCACACGTGCTATCTGCACATCTAATTAACAATTTTGAATGCAAGAGGGCTCATTTGGATTTCACGAGGATATGTAACCGACAGAGGGTGGCCAGTTGACTGGCCACCGATTCCACCCAATCTGGATCATTCCCATAGTCATGCAACTTTTAAAATACGATTTATGCAATTGAAGAATGAGTTTAGGCACTTACCTGCGTGGTCGTGGTCGTGTTATGTAGATTTCAGGTTATGGAACCCAATTCCTTCATTTGATGTTGCTACATGCATACTGCATGCTTGGCCTTTGTTGTTGCTGACGTTCTTACATTCAAGAAGAGCTTCATGCATGTCTCTTCTGCCATACTTTGTTGTCCCTATCTCTGGAGTATGTCTTTCAGCGGAATCAGCTGCTACAGGATTCCTGTAGGATGTCTTGTAGCTACTTCTCCTCCTAGAATGCAAGCTAGAATGAGTAGGGCTATACTGCTGACGAGGGTCTCGGTGGATGAGGAATCTAGATGGAGGGTAACAGGTATGGAGAGTAAAACTGCAGCTTGATTTGTCATTAAGGATTTTTTGCTAGTAGTATGAAAAAAAAAAGATTTCTGTGTGTGACTATGTAGGAACATTAAAAAAAAGAGTGCAATGGAGGTGTACGAAGATGGAAAAAGGTGACATATGGTGATGGATGGAAACAGGGATGTTTACAGGCCTCATGGATAGGTTTCCAACCTTCGGGTCCTCTTGGGAGATCAATTTTGGCTTCTTTCCAAGCTCTACAGGAACTTCCTGTAGAAGACACAAAACTTCCTGTAGAAGGTTAAATCCTAGTCTGAATGAGACCAAATCTTAGGAAAGGGTATTGGTCATGGAGGAATGGATGGTGAGGGATGCTTGCAGCCTGGTGCTAACCTCTGTCTTTGTCTTGTGTGATCCTCCTAACCTGCAATGTCCTTCCTACAACCTGCAATTATTCAACAAAAGTTAGGTTTATTTTTCTCTTTCTCTTTTCTTCTTTCATTTTTCTTTTTTTTTGCTTTGTTTGTTTGTTTTTTTTTTTTTTGAGACAGCTAGGGAACCTTTAGGAGGTTTTTACCCTCACTATCTACCTTGGGCGCCTCCAGGAGGTTTTCGCCCAAGGATCTTTTATTTTTTTATTTTTTATTCATCATTTATTTTTTATTTTTTTATTTTTTTCAAGGTGTGGGTGGAGTGGAGGCAGGGGCCTGCTCCACTACCAATACTAATTTATCTAGAGTTTCAATGAACTCCTGCTTAGAAATGGGCTTCCTGTAGAATTTTAATCAATGCCCATTGACGAGCATGGGGATGGCTTCTTCATCAATGTTCCTAATAAGGACTGAACCATTGTCGTTGCATCTCTCCACTGTATATGGTCCTAGCCATCTTGTCCTCAGCTTCCCTTTCAAATCCTTGTATCTTGAATCATATAACAACACCCAATCTCCTGGTTGAAACTACTTTTCTTTAAGGTACCAATCATTCCATATCTTCCTCTGAAGTTGGACCACCTCTGAGTGGTGAAGGGCCTGCATTCTCTGTTCATCTAGTCCATTCAACTGAAGCAATATTTCCTGTTGTGCATGGCTGAGATCTAGGTTTAGTTGAGCTGCCAACCTCAATGTTTATATTCAAATTCTATGGATAGCAAAGCCTTCTTCTTGTAGACCAGCTCATAAGGTGTGAAACCTGTTGTAGTTTTCCAAGTAGTGTTGTAGGCCCAAGTGGCCTCAACTAAGCGATCTACCTAATATTTTCTGCTACTTCTAACCACTTTAGTCAAAATCTCCTCCAAAACTCTGTTACTGACTTCCACCAGTCCATTTCCTTATGGATGATAAGGGGTGGAAGTTTTGTGCTTGCTCCTGTGATGAGCAAGCAGGTCTTCAATCAGGTTAGAAGTAAACTGATTTCCTTGATCTGTGACTAACTCTCTTGGGTAACCGAACCTGTAGAAGATATTCTCCCTCAAAAACTAAGCCACCTTTTCTTCTGTTGCTGCCTTGATTGCCGTTGTTTCTGCCCACATTGTCAAGTAGTCTGTGCACACAATGATGTAAGACTTTTGGTTTGAAGGAGGGTTGATAGGACCCACAAAGTCCATGCCCCAATTCTCAAATGGCTCGAAAGTCAGTTGAGGTTGGAGGGGCATTTCATCCCTGGGAGTCGGCTTTCCCATCCTTTGACATCGATCACATCGGCTGACGTATCTCCTGACATCTTGATGAAGAGTGGGCCAATAGTAGCATGCCTGTAGAATTTTGAAAGCAGTTCCTTTTTGCTGCAAAGTGGCCCCCATAGGGCCCATCATGACAAGTGAGGAGGATGTCAAAAACTTCCTCCTCTTTGACACAATGCCTTAACATCTGATATGGGCCAAGTTTAAACAAGTTACCCCCAATCCATGTGAATGGGGCACTTTTCCTCGCGATCTTGCTCTTCTCTTTTGAGGATAGGTGTGGCGGGAACTGTGTCGAAACCAAGTAATTTTCTATATTAGAAAACCATGGAGAAAGTATTGAGATAGCAAACAGGTGTTCATCTAGAATTTGATCATCCACCGCCCCTTCTTCACCTATAGACAAATCTAATCTAGACAGAAAATTAGCAACAACATTTTCCTTACCTGGCTTATCAACAATGGTCAAATCAAATTGCTACAATAAAAGTAACCATCTAATGATACGAGCATTTACATCAGGTTTATTCATTAAATATCTAATTGCAGCATGATCAGTGTGTATGAATGTCTGATAACCAGTAAGGTATTGTCTGAACTTGTTTAGGGAATGGACTACAACTAAGAGCTCTTTCTCGGTTACGACATAGTTTAATTCTACCTTGGACTGGTTTTTATTGACAAAATATATAGCATATGGTAGCTTCTCTTCAACTTGTCCTAAGGCTGCTCCTATGGCTTTATTTGAGGCATCTGTGTGAATGTGGAAAGGTAGGGCCCAGTTTGGACCTCTCAAGATTAGGGCAATTACCAACTTACTTTTCAAGGAATCCAGAGCCTCTTGACAGTTGTCAGTCCACATGAACTCAACATCCTTCCCCAAAAGACAAAATAATGGAGAGGCTAGCTTGCTGAAATATTTAATGAATCTTCTATAGTACCCTGCTAAGCGTAGGAAACTCCAAACATCTCTTACCTTCTGAGGAGGTGGAACCCTTTGGATGATATCAATCTTGTTGGGATCCATCTGTAATCCTTATTGAGAAATTGTATGACCTTGCATGGTACCTTCAGTCATCAGATATTCACATTTTTCTGGACTGAGGGACAGGTTCGTTTCAATACACTTGGTTAAAACTTTTCCCAGATTAATCAATGCTTCATGGAAGTTGGAGCCACAAGGAGTAAATTCATCCATATAGATTTCCACCGAATCATGAAGCAATTTAGCAAAGATGCTCAGCACTGCTCTCTGAAAAGTGGCAGGAGCATTGCATAGCCCAAAGGGAAGGACCCGGTAGGTAAAGGTACCCCTTGGACAAGTGAAAGTGGTCTTATCTTGGTCTTTTGGGCTGATTTGGATCGGATTATACACGTTGAACCCATCTAGGAAGGAGAAGAACTTCTTCCCTGCCAACCCATATAACACTTGATCTATGAAAGGTAAAGGGAAATGGTCCTTCTTGGTAGCTTTGTTAAGTTCTCGATAATCTACACAGATTCTCCACTTCCCGTTTTTCTTGGGCACAAGTGCCAGAGGAGAAACTCACTTGCTATCAGAGATGGGGTAAATGAATTCTGCATCCAGCAATTTTTACAGTTCTTCTTTGACAATGTCTTTAAGGGCTGTATTCATTCTCCTTTGAGGCTGCCTGACTAGTTTACAATCCTCTTTAATGTAAATGTGATGGGTACAGACTAAAGGGTGGACTCCTTTCATCTCCTTATAGCTCCAGGCAAAAGCATCCAAATGGCGGTTCAATAAGCTACACAGCTCCTTCTCCTTAGAGGGGGATAGAGATGAGTTGATCTTCAAGGTTCTTTCAGGGCCTAATTCCACGTTCTTAACTCAGGGGAGGTTGGATCAGGGACACAGAGATCCACTAAAGCACTAGCCTGGGTGTCTTCCGCCAACTCTTCTAATGGTAGCACACTGGGAGCTGGATCCTGAATCAAATTCTCAATAAGGTCATCCTCGGTTTGAGGACCTCCCCTAGTGGCTTCCACTGTGCACACTGGTGTAGAGTAGAACTCATCCTCATCTTCCTCCTCCAACCAGAGAGGTAAGTCATGTTCTAGCAAAGGTTGGGCAGGAGGATATAGGACTAGCTGCTTGGACATAGGCCCATTCTTCATGGTCATGCTCTCGGTTCGACAACTGATGTAAGCATCTGCAGTAGCTAACCAAGGCATTCCAAAGATGAGTGGGTATCCAGTGAGTTTTTCCTTTGGCTGAAGGACCAAAAAGTCTGCAGGGTACTCCCAAGAATCAACAGAGACCATGACATCTCCCACAATCCCTTTGGGGGTCATGGTGGAGCGGTCTGGTAACTGCAGTACTATCGAGGTCTTTCTTAGGGAACTCTGAAGGTTGAGTTTGAGCATAGTGTCCCTGGTCATCACATTAATGGCAGCCCCTAGATCAATAAATGTGTGGGGGATTATGGTGCCATTGATGCAGACATCAACTACAGGACTCCCAGGGTCCAGATATTTTGGACAAATTACTTGTCCCAACATTAGGTCGAACAATCGTCCTATAACATTGATAGTTGGGGCATCTCTCTTGCGCCTACCTAGGTGCCTGAAACACTTCTCTTTAATCAATTTGTTGTAGATTGTACATCTTTTATGGCCTCGAGAAGTGGTATTTTCACACATAACTGTTTAAGCTCGCCCATAAGTTCAGTCTCTTGTGGGTTTGGTTGCGTGGTTCCAGTTAGTCTCTCAGGAAATGGTGGAATGGATTTGGGTTCACTTTCCTATTTCTCATCCTCATCCTCCTTAGGAGGAGGTTGGCTATCTAGGAGGACCTTCCCATATCGTAGGTTGATCTTCTGAATCTCCACAGCATAGGTAGGGAATGTTGTCTCTCTAGTATATACGTGCTCGGCCTGTCTATTATTGGTGTTTGGGCTCAGTGGGGCAGGCATTTGGGGTTGTCTCGGAGGAGCAGGAGGTAATGGTTGTGTTTGAGCAGGTGGTGGAGGCAAAATGGCGGGAGGAGAGTTGTATTGGGGCCTCCACCCCTGTTGATGTGCATTCCACTAAGGTTGGGACTGAACATGAGAATGAAACAAATGATCAGTAGGTTGAGTATGGTATTGAGATGGATATGACCAAGGAGGGGGTGCAGACCAAGAAGGATGAGTAAGTGGACCCCAAGAAGGTATGTGAGTGGATTGGTTGGGGTTCTAATAAGTCTAGGATGCCCCTTGCATCCCATGCTAGTAAGGTGTAGATCTATGTGGCCTCCTTTGGTTTAGGAAGTAGAGTGATTCAATGGCTCCTTCAGTCCCTTGGTAAATAGCTTTAAGTCTTGTTAAGGTTGAGCATTGGTTCGTAGGGTGGTCTTCCTCACAAACGAAACATACCTCTACTAAGTACAATGGACACTCGTTCCAAGGATGTTTCTTTGTACATGTGGGACAAAAGATGGCCAAAGCCTTCTCAGCTTCCTCTTTCTTCTGTCAGATTCGGAAAGTATCCATTTGCATGGAAATGGTTTGTCTCATCTCACTTTTAAGGTCTTCCATCTAATTTGCAAACTCTTGTTTGGAGAAGGTGGCGCTGGCTGAGAGTTGATTCCCCCTACCTCTTTTCTGGGCTGCCCTTGAATGGTTTCTAAACACAGTCTTTATGTCATCATAAGGCAGTTGATAGATGTATCCTCCAGCCAACAAATGGAGGGTATCTAGAAGGTCTTCAGGGATTCCTCGGAGCAGAACCAACTTCAGAGATTCAGGGTCAAGTGTGCACCTATCCCTTTTATAACTGAGTTGGAACCTTTCCTCATAATCTTCTAAGGACTCATCACTTCCCATGGTCATTCGAAAGATTTCTACCTTTGTTTCCTTTGACCTACAGTAATCCTGGTATTTGTTGTTAAAGGCTTACTGCATCTTAGCCCAAGTTTTGATACTATTTCCAGGTAACCCCATGAACCAGCGCAGTGCTGCATCCTTGAGGGTAGAGGGAAAGAGTTTCAACTTCTGCCCATCTTCTGCATAGTCATAGGTTCAACAAAGGACAATAAACTCAAACAAAAAGGTATCAGGGTGTTCAGTGGTCAATCCATGGAAGTGAGGTAAGGCTGAGGGACTTATGTTTTTCATTTTTGTGTCCCCATTGGTCTCTCGGATGGGAAAGGAACCTTCTATTATCTCCTCATCACCTATGCCAATCCTGTGTTCGGCCATGGTATCAAGAGGAATGTTTTCTTGCTCTTCTTCTATTCGAGGATCTTCATGTATCTCTGGAGGTTCACTGCCATCGAAGAAGAGAGAAGGGTGACTTAGTGATGTGGTGGCGGTGTTGGGTAAGAATTTTCCTTAATTGTCTCTGTTCCTACGAGGCATGAAATGAAATATTTTTGGTTGATTTTTGGTTTTCTCTACTTGTACCTATAAAACTAAAATTGTTGAACAAAAAATTACAACTAACTAAAGTAAACTTTGCTGGATGTGAAATTGCAGAATTGAAATGCTAGTCTACGCTTGTAGAATTGAAATTGTGAATTGTAATGCTAATATATGCTTACAGAATTGAAATGCTAGTCTAGGAAAGCAGGAAATGTCTAATCTACTTTTGGAGAAATGAAATTGTAGAATGGAAATGAAACAACTACTCTACTCTTGTTGAAATAAACTACTTAGCAGAAGGTTGTAGTAGAAAATAGAAGAAAAGCAGCAATGACAAATACTCTGACACTTCCCCGGCAACGACACCAAAAAGATGGTGGGCTCCAGTATTGCAGCAATGTTGCTACAACTCCTAGGACTCCCTTCTTTACTTTTATCAACCCGGTAGTGTGGAGTACTAAAGAAGGTATGTTTTTGGTAATTATTTCAACATCTTTTCATTAGAACTTACAAAACTTTTGCATCATGAACTTGGAAAAAAATAAGGAATTGTAATAAAACATGTGAGATTAATATGCAAGATAAAAACACTGACAATTGCCATTTCATTATGCAAAAAGAAGGAAAAATGAGAAGTTGTTGTTCCAAAGGAAAGGACAAGGACGGGTTAACTGCTGTCCCTTTGACGGGGAACCATATGCAAACAAGGCAAAGCAAATCAAAGAGAATTAGCCCTGGAAAGGAAGTGGAGATATCAGCTCAGCGCAGGAAAGAAAAGAGATGATTGAGGACTAACGGTTTGGTGAATCCCTTAGGATCCTTGATCCTGAGGGATTGTTGTTTTATCTATTTCTGCACTTAGATATCTCTGCCTTCACCATTATAAAAGGGGTAGCACTGTTAGCTCAAGGAGAGTTAGAATTTGCTATGATTTATGTAATTTCCTTTAAGATCAAAACTTTGATCATCGAGTCTCGTTAAGAACTGATCTATTGCAATTTTGCTTTATGCATTAATACAAACTTGGTTACTATTTCATCTTTGAGTCTGGAATAACTTCAAGTGGTGTACTCCTGGAGGCTAAGGGCCCGGCCCTGGAGGACACTTGCTCCTGTACTATTACATTTGGTTTATGCGTGGTTTTCTTATCGACATTATTTGGTAATCTGATGTGTTTTGTAAGTTTACGTCACATGCTCTATTATGTTTAATTTATTAAAGTTTCTAAAGACAAAACTATTGTATTGAGTCTGCATCGTATCACTGTTCTATTAGGTGTTGATATAATACTGCTAGTCTTTACAAAATATTGTTGTTGTTTAACTACAGAGCCTTTGTGCTGTGAACTTGTTCATTAACATTACGGAATTCAACTTGGAAGTTATGTTCTTTGCGATTGTTGGATCTATAAACAATTCTGTTCTATTTTGAAATGCAGTCGTACTCTTTCTAACTGAGATTGATAAATGGATCAAATTACTATTAAAGTGTGCCATGTGTATGTATGGTTTTCAAGCATTATTCTATAATTCATCATTAATCAATTTTGTTCCATTTTGGTGTGTTATTCAATCCGACCTTAAGAGTGAAGGATTGTCAGTTGATTCCTGTAGATTACGATTAGTGCATTTGATCTTATAGACTAAGGTGTTACTGCTTGTTAGACTTAGTCGCCGTTCCAATTTCTTAACTGTTGTTCCATTTCAGGTTTGTTGTTCTATTTCTTAATTGTTATTCCATTTCTTATCTACCGTTTCATTTCTTGTCATTTGTTATTTTGGTGTGAAGAACGACCTGAGGCTATAGTGAGCATTGACATCTACTGTCCGGCTCCCAGATCCATGGTCTGTTCTCTGGTTTCCTTTTCCATCCATTTACAAAGGGATTGGTTATTGCTACCGAACCCTTGACTGATAAATTTCTTAGTTTTCTGAATGTGTGGTTTAATCTCTTGAAGTAGTTAGCTATAAACAAGAATCCGTTTATTCTTGTATTTTCGAACATTGTGCTACTAGCATTACTCTGGCAAAAGATAGCCTCAGACTGAGACACTCTTTGAAATAACAAAACGTTCTTGGATTGACATATTAATGTGAGGTAATTAGAGGTGAAAGAGACCCATTTTATAGCTTGACATTTTGGCTTCGTTTCCGGAGAAAGAGTGTAGCCATTTGTTCTTTTCTCAGAGTAGTGTATGAACCTGTTAGGGAAGAATTGGGTTTTAAAAATGGAAGGTAAGAACCTATGTGTGGAGCATGTAATAGCCCTACTCCTCTGCCCGCTTTCCTACAGATTTGTTGTTGTTTTGTTTGGGTAGAATTTAGTAGTTAATTTGTGTGCATGACTAAGCAGAAAAAGCCAGAAAATAATTCCAAACCTCCACCCAAGCTAGAAAAAGCTAAGGGGCTGGTGACCCTTGGCCAACTAAACGTCATAGATGAAATCTTCAAAAAAGCAGAATTTCAACCCTCAGTAGGACCTAGAAACGTTATTTCTAAATAGCTTACTGGTTCCCTTCAGGCCACAAGATCACCATATATAGCCTTTGCTGAGGTGCATAGTCAAACTGAAAAGCAGGACTTTCAAGAAATCGGAAATTCTACTCCAAAACTATTACAGGAAGGGAATTTTAGTAATCTTTGTGAAGGAGGAGGAGAGACAGGGGAAACCGAGGAACCGAGATCTCCTCTTGGGACAACTCAGCCATTGAACAGCCCAGACAAGGGAAGTGCTACAAAAATCATTTTTGAAGAAACTCAATCTCCTCAGACATTAGGCACTCTCATTATCCCATATAGAGGAAGTGCTATTAAAAATGTTCCTGTTAAAGCCATTCCCTCTCGACCTAGGAATACCCTCCTAGATATCCCAGAAGGTTATTGGCATATATTCGACCAAATGGCTCAAAACCAGCCAAACACCAAAACCTCTACATTACAATACCCCATAGTGGATTCTGCAGCAAATGTGCCTATGAAAGCAATCCCTCTTCAACATATCCCTACATTCCATGATCTTACATCAGAAGACCTGGATGCATTTTTATTTGAATTCGATGTACTGTGTAGGGGATATGATTACACCACCGACCCCCAAAAACTGAATCTGTTTCCCTCTATATTAAAAGGGGCTGCTTTAAGATGGTTTATGGGATTAGGTGGTGGGGTTATAAATAACTAGGATCAAATGAAAGAATCTTTTCTAAAAAAATATCAAGACTATTGCAAGTCTAGAGAACTGAAGGACAAAATATTCCAAATGATAGCTAGACCAAATGAAACATTAGAGTATGTGGAACGTTTTCAGTATAATCTTCAAAGATCTCCTTATGCATCACTGCCTTTACCTGATAATGTGTTGAAAATAGCATTAATAAGGGGCATGAAGGAACAATGGATTGAAACATTAAACATTATGGGAAAAGGAGATATTTATCAAGAAAATTTTGCTGACATTATTGATTTATGTATCAGGAGCTTGAGAGGTAAAACAAGAGTAAAACCAGCAAAACATGATCGATTTGTAAGAGATAATAGAATTTCGACAGAAGGAGTAACGCGTGTAGAAATTGGAAATTTATTGGAAAATTTTAAAACTGATATACTAGGGACACTAACTACACAACTTGATATTATGCAGGCCAAACAGAAGCAAATGGAGGCAGAACAAAATTTGGCAATCTTCTATCCCCGATGCAGGAAAAACCATAGCCATAGGGAGTGTCCACTGGATGCAGTCCAAACATGTGCCATCTGCACAAAATATCACCTTACGGAAAGCTATCCCTCACTTCCCAGATTAAAAGTAGTATATAAGGAAGTAGAAGAAGAGCCAGAATCGGTGTATTTGCTCAACCAGTGCTATCAGTGGTAGCTGCGACAATCCGGTACGTTTCCAGACTCAACTTCTTCTTTTTGGCCTTCGCAGTATAATGCTCAACAATATAATATGTGGCAAAGTCAATTTCAATCCCCGTTTCCAAACTGGTCACCACAGTCGTTTCCTTCCTCAACCTCGTGGCTGAATCAGGCAAGCCAACCTGGTTGGCCAAATCTTCCTTATACCCCACCATATTGGCAAAGTAATGGATACCCACCACAATGGACTCCCCCTACTTCACAAAGTTCAGCCTAGTAGACAAACTAGCAGAGAACAATGCATCAGCCAGTAGGAACCATTCCACTCCCTCAACCTACACTACCAGCCTTACAACAAAATCCCCAGTCTAACCTGAGACCGCAACTCCCAGCCCAACCCAACCCCAATCCAAATAACAGACCGGTCCAATCTGTCCAAATCATAGAAACACTAGAAATAGGAGCCGATCTAAGGGACTGTAATGATCTTCAGTTAAGATCTGGGCGTATTATTGAAACTGAGGGAGATAAGATAGTTCAGGTTGAAAATCAGTTACCCAGAGAACATCTGTCACAAGAAGAGGATGTGAATATACAACAAACTCATAGTCAAGCAACCACATCCTCTGCCCCGTTCCCAGAACGATTAGTCATACCTCGACCTATACAATATCCTGATTTTGACATTCTGGGAGAATTACAAAATTTGTACATAAAAATTCCATTCCTCCAAGCCATTCAGGACATCCCGATATACGCAAAAACTAGAAAAGAATTGTGTATAAAGAAACCAAGGAGGAATATAACAAATAATCCAAGAGTCCAAGTAGTCGGCACTCTATCTGACTTATTATCAAGAAAAGAAACACCCATTAAATACAAAGACCCAGGAAATCCAATAGTAACTGTGAAAATTTATGGTCAGACCCTTTCCAATGCCTTAGTTGATCTAGGAGATGCAATCAATATCTTAACAACCACTACTTGCCAAAAGCTTGGCACTACATCTGTAGAACCCACCTCTACCTTGCTAGAATTGGCTGATCGATCTGTGGTTAGGCCAGAGGGCACACTACATTCATGGTCTCTGTTGACTCCTGGGAATATCCAACCGATTTTCTGATAATAAATCCCAAAACCCGACTTGATGGACATCCATTGATTTTAAGTAGACCTTGGCTTCCCACTACCGATGCCTATATTGGTTGTCGGCAAGGAAATATGACCATAACCAGAGGAGCAGATATCAAGAACTTAGTTCTATATCCTCCAGCGCAGCCAAGTGTCATAATAGTTAAAACTAATAGGCACCCTGTATCATACCTTACTGATAACATTAGATCTCCATTAACTATACAAGAGGCACTTGATTTCAAAGACCCAATAGAAGATGATGCCATTAATAATTTCATTAGTCAAACTGAAGTCACATCCCGCACACAATGTCACATGATAAAAACAAGATTTGATAGTGAATTAGAGGAATATCCTCTTAAAGATACATATGATCATACAATACCTATTACCTCTGTTGCAAATAGTAAAATTGTGGAAATTGAATTGGAAAACCCTTAAACATTAATGCCAACCTCACATCCGAACAAGAAATGAAGCTCATCCATGTGTTAAGAGAATATAAAGAAGCATTTGCATGGGACTATCCTGATATGAAAGGAATTGACCCCCAGTTATGTACACACCACATTTACATAGAAAAAGATGCGAGACCTGTTCGTCAGGCTCAGAGGAGACTAAATCTTCATCTAAAAGATGTGGTAAAAGCTGAACTTCAAAAACTTTTAGATGTCAATTTCATCTATCCTATCTCTGATAGTAAATGGGTCTCTCCGCTTGTGGTGGTACCAAAAAAGAATGGGAAATGGGAATCTGTGTGGACTACAGGAGCTAAATAAAGCAACACAAAAAGACCACTTCCCTCTCCCATTCATCGACCAAGTATTAGACACTTTGGCAGGAAATAAATTCTTTTCTTTCCTGGATGGCTTCAGTGGATAGAATCATATTCAGATTGCCCCTGAAGACCAAGACAAAACTACTTTTACTTGTCCTTGGGGAACATTTGCCTACCGAGTTCTACCTTTTGGCTTATGCAATGCTCTTGCCACATTCCAAAGGGTTATCCTCAGCATTTTTGCAGACTTAATAAATGAAGGACTTGAAGTATACATGGATGAATTTACACCATACGGAGATGATTTCGATCCAGCACTGGATACACTAGAAAAAGTCCCACAACGCTGCATTGCTACCAAGCTTTGTTCAAGCCATGAAAAATGTTATATGATGATGACAGAAGGACTTATCCTAGGACACTATATTTCAGAAGCTGGCATTCAGGTAGACCTAGCCAAAATCCAAATAATTTTGTTTATTCCCACTCCTACCACTCAAACGGAGGTACGCAGTTTTCTTGGATTTTCTGGTTATTATAGGAGGTTTATAGAACATTATTCACATATTGCTGCACCTTTGTATGCACTAACTGGTAACGTTGATTTTCTTTGGATAGAAAAATGTTAACATGCTTTCAAGGATCTGAAGAAGCTCGTGTCCACAGCCCCAATCCTTCAAGGACCAAATTGGGATTTTCCATTTCAGATATCATCTGATGCCTCAGATACAGCCATTGCAGTAGTCCTTGGGCAGGAAGAGGATAGAAAACCATATGTAATTTATTACATCAGCAAAAATTTATCCCCTGCTGAACTAAACTACACTGTTACTGAAAAGTTATTTCTAGCTGTAATACATGTTGTCAATAAGTTCAGACATTACATTACTGGATATCTTGTTATCTTGTACACAGATCACTCTACCATAAAATATTTAGCAAACAAGCCTATCACAAATGGCAGAATAACTAGATGGCTGATTTTATTGCAAGAATTTGATATTACAATCAACGATGGACCTGGAAAAGAAAATCATGTAGCCGATTTTCTCTCAAGAATGCCAAAGACAATCGATACAGCAGTAGTTGAAGATCAATTCTGGACGAGCATTTGTTTGTTGTGGTTGTTCAAACACCGTGGTATGCTTATGTTGCCAATTACCTAGCAGTAGGTAAACTACCAAAACATCTAACCCCTAATGAGCGGAAACAGATTGTTCAGCGGAGTGCTCAATTTTCTTGGATTAGGGGCTATTTGTTCCACACAGGGGCAGACATGCATATCAGAAGATGCATTCGAGAAGATGAAATCTTTGACATTTTAAAAGCCTGCCATGACGGACCATGTGGTGGACATTTCGACGATCGCAGAACTGGACATAAAGTGTTGTAAACAGGGTATTATTGGCCCACGATTTTCAAATATGCAAAGAAATTCGTCCAAGCCTGTGACAGTTTCCAGAGAGCAGGACGCCCTCGTCAGTCTGATGAGATGCCTCTGAAACCACAGCTAGTCATCGAACCATTCGAGAGATGGGCTCTTGATTTCGTTGGACCAATTAACCCATCATCAAACCAGAAAACATATATTTTGGTGGCAACAGAATATGTCACCAATTAGGTTGAAGCAGAGGCATTGCCAAGAGCTACAAAGGATTCTGTCATACAGTTCCTATTCCATCTATTTGTGCATTATGGCCTTCCAAGAGCGATAATTACAGACGGTGGACCACAGTTTACTGGGAAAAAAATAGCTGCAACACTCAACCACTATCATGTCCAGCATAAAATCACTACTCCATACCACCCACAGGCAAATGGGAAAGTAGAAAGGAGCAATAAAATAATAGAAGCAATCCTAACGAAAACCATTGTGTCACATAGACGTGATTGGGCTGCCAGGCTACCCGAAGCACTATGGGCTTATAGAACAACATGGAGAAGTACCACTGGTTACTCACCTTATCAATTAGTGTTTGGTAAACAATGCATTTTCCGCATAGAATTCGAAATCCAAACATTACGAATAGCACAGGAAGTTGGCTTAGATCTAATCGAGGCATAGATTAATCGACTACAATAGATCAATGAGCTAGACGAAATTAGGCTCTCTGCACTTCAAAACACTGCCTTGATCCAGCAACAGCAAGCTAAATGGCATGATGCTCTAATTAAAAATAAAGTCTTCCACGAAGGAGACTAGGCACTTTTGTACGACTCCAGGTTTCAGGACTTCCCCGGGAAACTCTAGACTCGTTGGTTGGGACCATACGAAATCCAGAAAGTACATGACAATGGTACCCTTACTCTAGTCACTATTGATGGTTCTGGATATGCCTTCAAGGCAAATGGCCACCGAGTTCGTCTTTATCACAAACCACTCACTCGGGAGTCCTTCTGCTAGCAGCTACGCCGAGACTTTGATATGGAAATTTTTGGGGAGGGAGAGAAGTCTTTCTCACCTGTAATTCATTAAGAAATTTATTTCTTTTCACAGTTTGTACATAATTTATTTTCTTTTGTTGAATCATCTTTGTACATATTTTTGAATCAACGTTTTGTCGTTACTATTTTTGTTGTTCCTTTTCTCAAAAGAACAACATTTTCTTCCGACTGTTCCTTTTTCAAAAGAACAACACCCTTTGGATCAACCATCGTTTTGCTGTAATTTTATTCTTTTTCTTTATTTCTATGTTTTACTGTTCCTTTTCCAAAGGAACAACATTTTTTATTTCTATTGTTCCTTTTCCAAAGGAATGGCATCTGTTTGCTTTGTTGTTCCTTTTCCAAAGGAACAACATTTTCGATTTTTTTTGTTCCTTTTCCAAAGGAACGACATTTGTTTTCTTTACTGTTCCTTTTCCAAAGGAACAACATTTTCGATTTCTGTTGTTCGTTTTCCAAAGGAATGGCATTTGTGTGTTCTGTTGTTCCTTTTCCAAAGGAACGACATTTGTGTGTTTTGCTGTTCCTTTTTTAAAGGAACAACATTTTCGATTTCTGCTATTCCTTTTTCAAAGGAACGACATTTGCATTTTCTGTTGTTCCTTTTCCAAAGGAACAACGTTTTCGATTTTTGTTGTTCCTTTTCCAAAGGAATGACATTTGTGTGTTTTACTGTTCCTTTTCTAAAGGAACAATGTTTTCGCTTTTCGCTGTTCCTTTTTCAAAGGAACGACATTTACGTTTTCTGCTATTCCTTTTCCAAAGTCTTTTAGAATACAACTATGCACTTATGCAATGGATACAAAATCACAACATACTGAAATTAGTGAATCATAAAATTGCCATCTTTATAAGCAATTGCTTTGAATTGGTAAGAGGATAGAAGGAAGGACACGCTTATTCATTATCTTTTCCTGTCATTGTTCTACTAATTCTGCTCTGATTGGTTATCTTTATCATGCTGGTCGCTTTTAATCCTCTTTGATTATTATTCAGGAATAAGAGAAAAGGGTTTATATCTTCCTATTGAGATGTTAAGACTTCTTCCACCATTCCTACTCTTAAGGAGTGTTGAACCACCCTTTGTGTATAAATAGGGAAAGTACTTTATGAAAAAGAAAGAAGAAAGAGTAAACAATGATGTCTTAATGACTTATAAGTTGTCAAATGTAGGATAGGGGGTCTCATCAAGAGCCAGCCTACCATGATCATGAGGATGAAAGTGAAGTGGCATTCCCACTATGGCCACCACACCAGGGATATGGTCCAAAAGGTATATCAAATAAAGAACCCTTTGAACAAGAGGTCTCATCACAAGCCGGTCTGCCCACCTTTCGCTCCTTCCTCGTGAATGGCATTATGGCTAACTGGTCACCAAGCTAGCATAATGGCCTACACTTTGACATCACACAACATTTCCTAAGCATACACAAAGGATCATGGTTCCATGGGTAAAATAAACAACTCTGCCAAGTTTATGGACACCTGTCAGCAGCAGAGCACTGTTAATGGTATTGAAGTCACATTATTTACACCAATAGGGAGTTATTAGCACCATTTTGTTTCTTATGCCTTAGTAATCAATCATATATTATTTTCCAAACCATACAATGCATGTACATCTATTATCACCAATCATGACAGAACAATTGAAAATGACCGCATGAGACTCCGTATCCACGGCAGATGTCCTATCTCCAGCCTTGCATCATATCACCGCAGTCTCTTACGTATTAAGCGACCCAACTCTACGCCTCGATTTCGGTAATTTGCGACTTTTGTAAACATGGCATATTGCCATACGTTGTTCCTTAAGGACTCTGTTTCAGAATGAGCGCTGCTCCTTTATTTGACGGTGGGGACGGCCTATCACATTGCGGGGGGGGAGGTTAACCTCATCATTCCCTGGATTACGTGTCAGATCATTATTCAGGAAGCTATGTACTGGGGTAAAGCACGACTCAACGGTATACTATTTTTTATTTTTCTGCATGACTTGTTGTTCATAAGCCATTTCCAGTGTATACTCTGCAGCATTAGATTTTGAGCGAGTCTTGTGTCTGTCAGCCTCTCTGTGTTTCAACAGCATGAACAACTGTCATTCTATTGAGAGTTTACAGTGAAACCATAAACATGGGACGAAGATCGATTCGGAGAGAACCACAGGTGTTAACAGTCTCTGCTGTTGCTCAGGAAATCTTGACAAGAGCAGGGTGGCTGACTTATCTCAACCGCTTATAGGAATCCAATGAGACTGTGGCAATTGAATTCTTTCAGAACTTGCAAGAGGATCACTCCACAGTGAGGGGGAGACGCATAGCAGTCACCGATGACATAATCGCACAAGTCTTGGGACTACCAGCCATTGGACCTGTATGGACGTTAAAGAAGGAGAGATTGTAGAAGATCATAGAAATTTTCCAGGAGGAAGACCAGAGCCTAACAATTAGAGGAGAGGGGGTTCTGCCAGCAACATTAGGAGAGCTGTGGGTGGAATTGGGGAAGACCATTCAAAGCTACATCACCTATGACGGCAGAAAAGACGTGGTAAGACCACGACATCTTAAACTCTTAGTTGTACTAAAGCAAAAATGCTCTGTCAATTTACCTGTATTTTTGAATTCATTACTTCATGATGTTGCACGGAGCATAAAAAAGGCACAGCATGTAGAGTTAGTTGTTAGTCATCATGGGTTGATTCAGTTAATAGTCAGCCATAGCCTTACCCAGTAGCAGAGCAGCTGGGAAGAGCTAATTGCCATGATAAATGGAGGATTGACCACACCATCCCCAAAACGTAAACATCCCACCAGTACACCTGAGCATCCAGAAAAACAAAGGAAATTAATTCGGCTAGCATGGATACGAGGGAGGCTGGAGAAGCCCCAAGGAAACACCAGCCAAACAGTAGAGATAGAAGATGAGCAACCCCCATGATTAGAAGGGGAAGATGATGAGAAAGGAATGCAGGAAAAAGAGGAAGGAGAAATGGAAGAAGAAACCGAGCAATCTGAGCAGGAGGAGGAAACGGAACAACAGGAAGGTAGCCCATTACAAGACCCATTGGGAGAAGATGAATTGGCCAACGTTTTGGCCAATATGGGAGAATATGGCCAACCTTCTAGTCCATCAGATCTCCATGCTGAAGAGGAACCTCAAAAGGGAAATGCACCTGAAGAATCACATGCAGAGGAGGTAGAAGAAGAGAATTTGCCTGTTCATGATGAAAATATGACACGAGATGCTGAACAGGAACAATCCGCTCCTAGCCAGACGACACTAGGAGAAATTCGGGAGGAAAGGGGGGCAGAAAAGGAGGTCACCGAAGAAATAACAGAACCAGTTAGGGTTCTTGCCCTGGAGAAACCAGAGTAGAGCAACGAAGAAGCACCCTAGAGAGAAAATCAGGGAATTAGTCACAGTCTAGGCCGTAGTGAATAGCCTGCTGTTCCTTCTAAGGAAATTGAGGAAATTAAGGAATTGCGAAAGGAACAGTAGAGACTACTGAATATAATAGTTCAGCTCCACCAGCAGATAAGGATTCTAAAAGCAAGGAAAAGGGTAAAAAGGACTTTGGGAAGGAAAAATGCAACCACTCTAGCAAAACCCCTCAAGACAAAGGGGCGGAGGACCAGAGTCCATCCTACTGTTCAAAACCCTGTCGAAAACCAGGTTGCTGTTCCAAATGATGCTAAGGAGCAGACTGTTGTTTCATTTAAAAAGGAATAGCAATGGACTGATATACATGTTAAGATAGAAATGGATGATATGTTGACCCACGATAAGGAAATTTAGATGGAGACACCACCTTCAGGAGTGATAAGGGTCATGAACGCAAAACAACACAATAGGAAAATTCAGGTAAAACTCCTGGCCTCCACTGCCGCATGGAAAAGAGATCTGAAAACACTAACCCTACAAAATTGTTTGAAGCAAGCTTAGCAAGCAGCAGAAAAGCTTAGAGAGCAAACGGTCCCTCGAGAAAAGTATGAAGAGCTACAATAGCAGCTTAGGAACGTCAATCTATCTGAAAGCCAGGCCTTTGAAGGGTGGCGAAGGGAAGAAGAAAAAGTCGTGAAGGTAACTCGTAGGTTAGATATAGTTATCAAGCAGATGGATACCTTATGTTCTTTATACAATAACGTCCTAGCATGTAGAGCCCCTGCTAAAAATTATGCCTTGTTTTTAATGGAACGATATTTGCAATTGAAAATAAAGGTTGTTAAAGCAGGTGCTCCCATACAAATTAACACCATCAATGATTTTATAAACTATTGTAAGCACTACGGTGTAAAAGTTCAGAGACTACTGTGTGAGTTTTATTTACATAACCTTGTATTAGACTAGGAGACTGAGCTGAACCCTGGCCCTTTTGTTGGGGATATCCAATTACAGGCATTTATTTCATTTGGGGTTAATCAAATTAAATGGCTTAAAAACTATAACGCTTTCCGAAGACAAGAAAATGGATTAGATTTGTGGATAAGAGCTGAGCCTAGGGATCTAGTACAGTTGTGGAGAAAACATAGAATCATCATTAAGGCTCCAGGTGTAATTGAAGCATTAGGATCCATGCATGAGGCAATCATTCGACAGGGATTAGAATACTTTTTCTCTATCAAATACCTTGCCATTGATGCAGCTAAATTTCGGTATCAAATATCTAATCCAAATATCTAGCTCAGGGAACCATTTAAGTATGAAAATTTTAAATTAGCCACCAACCGCTTGCACCTCTATGGCGAAGTCATTTTGAGGGTAGGGCCATCCTGGTTAGGGTATAGGTTCTGAAGTCCAATTATTTGACACCATGCACCCAGATACCAAGCCCTGTATGAGATTCCTGAGGGTCAGACATGCCATTTCTTTGAACACTTAGTTATGCATCATGGTTGTAGGCCTTCACATGAGATTCCATCTCCAGCCTACTCACTCACTACCTTACACGTCAACTACCATGTTTTCATGAGGGCATGAAAGAGGGTAAGCAGGGGGGTGTGTGGAGTACTAAAGAAGGTATGTTTTTGGTAATTATTTCAGCATATTTTCATTAGAACTTACAAACCTTTTGCATCATGAACTCAAAAAATGATAAGGAATTGTAATAAAACATGTGAGATTAATATGCAAGACGAAAACACTGACAATTGTCATTTCCTTATGCAGAAAGAAGGAAAAAAGAGAAGCTGTTGTTCCAAAGGAAAGGACAAGGACAGGTTAATTGTTGTCCCTTTGACGGGGAACCATATGCAAACAAGGAAAAGCAAATCAAAGTGAACCAGCCCTGGAAAGGAAGTGGAGATATCGGCTCGGCACAGGAAAGAAAAGAGATGATTGAGGACTAACGGTTCGGCGAATCGATCGCTGTTTTATCTATTTCTGTACTTAGATATCTCTGCCTTCACCATTATAAAAGAGGCAGCACTATTATCTCGAGGAGAGTTAGAATTTCCTATGTTTTATGTAATTTCCTTTAAGATCAAAACTTTGATCATCGAGTCTCGTTAAGAACTGATCTATTGTAACTCCGCTTTATGCATTAATACAAACTTGGTTACTATTTAATCTTTGAGTCTGAAATAACTTCAAGCAGTGTACCCCTGGAGGCTAAGGGCCCGGCCTTGGAGGACACTTGCTCTTGTACTATTATGTTTGTGTATGCATGGTTTTCTTATTGACGTTATTTGGTAATCTGATGTGTTTTGTAATTTTATGTCACATGCTCTGTTATGTTTAACTTATTAAAGTTTCTAAACACAGAACTATTGTATTGACTCTACATCATATCACTGTTATTTTAGGTGTTGATATAATACTGCTAGTCTTTATAGAATACTGTTGCTGTTTAACTACAGAGCCTTTGTGTTGTGCACTTGTTCATTAACATTACGGAATTCATCTTGGTAGTTATGTTGGATCTATAAACAATGTTATTCTATTTTGAAATGCAGTCGTACTCTTTCTAACTGAGATTGATAACTAGATCAGATTACTATTAAAGTGTGTCGTGTGTATGTATGGTTTTCAAGTGCTGTTCTATAATTCATCATTAATCAATGCTATTCCATTTTGGTGAGTTATTCAATCCGCCCTTAAGAGTGAAGGATTTCCGATCGATTCCTGTAGATTACAATTAGTGCATTTGATCTTATAGACTAAGGTGTTACTGCTTGTTAGACTTAATTTCCGTTCTAATTTCTTAACTACTGTTCCATTTCAGGTTTGCTGTTCCATTTCAGGTTCGCTGTTCTATTTCTTAATTGTTGTTCCATTTCTTATCTGTCGTTTCATTTCTTGTCATTTGTTATTTTGGTGTGAAGAACGATCTCAGGCTGTAGTGAGCATTGACATCTACTATCTGGCTCCCAGATCCACGATCTGTTCTCTGGTTTCCTTTTCCATCAGTTTAAAAAGGGATGGGTTATTGCTACCGAACCCTTGACTGATAAATTGCTTAGTTTTCTGAATGTGTGGTTTAATCTCTTGAAGTAGTTAGCTGTAAACAAGCATCCGTTTATTCTTATATTTTCGAACACTGTGCTACTAGCATTACTCTGGCAAATGATAGCCTCGGACTGAGACACTCTTTGAAATAACAAAACGTTCCCAGATTGACATATTAATGTGAGGTAATTAGAGGTGAAAGAGACCCTTTTTATAGCTTGACAGGTAGTTCGTAACAAACTTGGAAGCGTCGGTGCTATATGCACAAGTACTAGCTCTTGTCGCAGGCTGTCACTTGATCAGCTGGCACAAGTCTGCTAGGAGCTTAAGCCAACTTCTATGAGCTCCTAGAAGAAGCTTTTAACTGTGATGGATCAAAGCTAACTCAAGAGAGGCTAGTCTACCTGCAGAAAGAAGCTGAAAGCTGAAAGGAAATGCAAACCCTACCAAACCCTAGTTTTACCGACTAACCCTACTGGTGCAAGAAAAGAGATGAAAGTGGTGGAAATGGATGCCATTGACTCTTGGAAAGGTAAAATGCATGTGACTAAGCTACTCCTGAAGTAAAATATGGAGAAATCATCTTTTTGTATTTTTGAGTAAGTTGGTAGAATTATTATGCATGTGATTTAACTGTTTTTGACTCTGCAGAGGTTGATTGGTGAAAGGAAATGGAGTAGGTGCTTGCAGGAGGTTGGGAAGGTGAGAAGAGTTCCTAAGGGGTCCCTAGCACCCTTCCAGAGAGTTTTACAGTGATCATCTCTCGAAAAATTGTTCACGTGAACTTCTATAGGAAGTCTGCAAGGGTTTTACGGGATGTTCTACACGATGTTCTACAGGAAGATCCGAAAGAGGATTTTGGAGGGTTGATGGTGGAAAAATGGTGGGAAAGTGGAAATGGAGGATGGATGAGGATGAAAATGGGCCTAGGACCTGGTAAATGAGGCTAAGGAGTGATTAAGGTGGTTGGATTCGTTCAAGGATGGAAGGAGCGATACGACACAAGAATGTAGGAATTAGAGCAAAGTGGAAAAGTGTGGCAAATGAAGGGTACGAATCTTGGATTACGGGTTGGAGCAGGTTGTATGATGGAGGAAGGATAGACAGGGATGTATTACAGGTGTTTTGCACACTATTTTCCAAAAGGGATCGAACAAAGACTAGGAAAACCAAAGATCTATCTATTTTGACCTAATTTGACCTAAAAACTAAAAACATGATAAACATAAGTTTATAGACAAGAAATCATGCAAGATAACTATGGAAACTAAGAAATAATAGATCTAAACATGCAAGTACAACTAGTATAAACTTTTCCAACTAAAAATCTAACACTAGCAATTGCATTGAAAGGTAAAAACATTGTTTTTGTGGCAACAAGTATGCCTTGGTCTCAGCTCATGGTCCCAAGGAGGGAGAGATGAGATCAAGGATTGCTTGATGGCCTTTTTGTAGATATTTTCCTTTACAAAATTGTCAAATCAACCTTAAGTATGAAAAGATATTTTAATCATCAAAAACAACCTAAGTAACAAAACAAGATTTTAACCTAAATAGCAGAAATTATTCTATGAATGCAGCAAAGACACATAAAAGTACACAAAGGAGGTATTGGCACTTCAGTTGGGCCCAACCCCAAGAGCTATAGCCTCCTAATAAAGCTCAGAGCTATTACAAGGTTAAATTTATCTCAATTACTCAAAAAATAATCATGTCACAAAATTATTTACAGCAAAAGCTCGAAATTAAGCTGAAATGCAGAGCTGCACTCAAGTGTGAAAAACAATTGTTCAATGGCTAAAATACTAAGGCTTGAAGCCTTCCTACTTATGCAATACGAGGACTCCAAACAACCCTCCTTAACTTTAGGAGCTTGGCTTCTCAAGACTGCAGTTAATCAACCACTTCACAAAATCTGCTCGGCTGCGCCTTGAAATCATCTTTGGTGGGTTTTTGATCTCCGAGCTTATGGTGGAGAACTCGAGGAAGGGGTCATTTAGTGCTGGAGACACCCTTCTTATGAATCCTCAGCCTTGTTCCTTCGTATTTGGCTGTCAACTAGCTCATAAATGCTTGATGTTGATCTAAAAGATGTCCAAAAATCTGCAATAAACACGTATTAGACTTTGTGGTCAAGTGACTATTCTCATTCATTCAATTAACATAAATATATTCAAAATCATGCATAGAACTATGAAGAATGGTGGATTAATCGATACTAATAGGCAAAATGAGCCCAAAAAGTTACGCATTTTTGGGGCTCATCACCTAGTGCACTTAGGGTTTTCTCAATGAAATGCTTGCTTAAGATATGTTAGCAATAATGTTGAAACTATAGTCCTCTTAGGGTTTTTAGTAAAGAACCAACTCTTATAATGTTTAGGTTTTTGATATTGATATGACAAAGTCCTAGACTTTTAGGGTTTATTGTTGTTGTCCTTAAACCAAAACCAGAGATCATTAAACTGTGATAAGTTAGGGTTTGTTGTTAATAAGTCAAAACCTTATATTCTAGGGTTTCATCAATTAGGGTTTATAAGTAAGACCCTTGGAATGAAACTCTAAATGTATTCTTTCACTCAATCAAAACCCTAGCTTGATCAAGATTTTTGTTCATCTATTTATGTTTGTTTATAGGGTTCACCTAAGTACTGATATAAGTCTCAATGATGAAACCTTAGATATGGATATACTAGAAAGATAACTTGATTGTTAATGTATTTATGGTTTATAACATAAACCCTTACAAAATATATCGTGAAAGTATATTGTAATTGAAGTCTAGGGTTTATAACAAAAACCCTAGTAAGAAGTTGAAGTCTAGAATGTAAAAAGATGAGTCTCCAACCAATTATGAACCAAACTAGGTTTATTTATCCAATGCCTTAAGTTTAAAGATTTTGATACTTCCATTATATTGATAGGATTTTGATATAGTTAACTCAATTCTCCCCTATATATTTATATTTTAGTTGTACTTGCTATTAAAAGTTTTTCAGGTACATGATCTTCAATATGTTGAGGATGAGCATGATGAAGGAAGCTATAAGAATGATGATGATGAATATCACCTTGAGAATGAAATGAAGCCTTGAAAGGTTGTAAGTCTCTCCTATGTTATAAAGGAAGTAAGATGTTGCATTGAGAGGTAGCTTGGATTAAAGAAAAAGGTACATCTCCCTAGTTGAGATGGAGGGCATAACATGACAATCATAGAAAGAATGAAGTTAAAGAATGAATGAAAGCACTATTATTTGATTTCCAAAAATGAAAGACCTAGAAAATACTAAGGCTATATTTGGTACTGCTAAAGAAATAAAAGAAGAGAGCTTCCAACAAGATGTATTTGAGAACATGATGATATAAGTAGAATCAAAATGATCGAGGATCCCAAAGTTTTTCATTTGATTGTATGTATATTTGAAAGTTTATTACTAATTGGGGTTGTGTTTGTACAAGTGAATCTCTCCCTAAGAAGCTTGAACACTTTGAAGCATGCTTGGACGAATAGATATATCTACTTTAGGGAGAGATGATGCATCTAATGGCAGATGCTTGGGAGGACATCTAACCAGTCTATGTGTTGATGTCTAGATCCTGAAGAGGGAGGGTGGCATTGGTCATGGAGCCCGGACCTTGGATACAAACCTAAAATCCTTGGGTTGGTGGTTACCAAGTAAGATTGATGGTACCTATACTAGTAGAAAGCTTGAGTCCATCTTAGTCCCAACCAGATAGAATACCCTAGTCAAGTATCTAGTCTGTAGCACTGAGTGTGCTAAACTCTTCATAGTTCATTTCATTTTGACATCTTCCATGTACTCTATATGTATGTAGTTATGAATACCTCCCTAGTTAAGAGGGAGTGTTGAAGAATGTAACTAGTGACAGTCTTCATAATTGTACTTGAGGCATGATGTCATATATTTGTCAAAAAAAATATTTATTATTAATAATTTGACTTATTAAACAATGAATTTCATGATTGGGTGAATCATCATAGGTCAAGCCTCTATCATAGGCTTTTAGGATTTTTGTTCAATTGAAAGCCAAATTTATTATCTAAAAGTCCCTTCTTGGGTTCATGGTGTCAAAGATAAAAATTTATTTTTTCATGTCAAAAGCCTCCTCCATCAAATCACCTTGCAAGTAGGCCTCCAGACTGATCCTTTACAAGTCGCCTTCAAAAATTACTCATGTCAACACATTTACAGTCAGTAAAAACTATAAATATCCATGTGCACTCAAGTGAATATAAAGATGAAGTATCAAGTTTAGATAGATAACAAATACAATAAAGAAGGAGGATTCAAATCATTTGTAAGGTCGAAGATTTGGGTTATTGCAAGGCCAAGACACTAAGCTATTACACGACTGAATGATGACATTATTTTAGGAATGAAACATGAAATAACTACAACACCAAAGCCTAGCACCGAAGCCTATCAAGACTACGGGATATAATCTCAGCATTATCAAAGGAACGTACTAAGGGAACACAGTATTGGTGGACCAAAGGTATCAAATATTTCAGGAACAAAGTACAAGATTGAGGAACTGAAGCATAATGTGTCACTTATGAACAATGTTGACTTGATGGATGGAAGGAGTCGTTGGTCTAGGGTCTTAGCCATATTAACTTATTTTGATTCTACTGAAGGAAGAGTTATTAACTAGATATTCCCCTTGTTACGGGTTTTGGCCTTAGCTGTGTGCCTTTCTTCGGTGTCATACTTTATGATATTCTTCCTTAACATTTGTCTTATAATGGAATGAACTTGAAATAGAATAAATAAGAACTAAATAATATCAGAGAAACTTGTCAATGTAAGAAAAATCAAGATAAAAAAAACTAATCATTCTACCCTAGATTTCTCATCACAAAGAGAGACATGTTCCTGCATGGAAAATATCTTGTGCTTATATCACATTGGGGTTCGGAAGGGTTACACCCCTTCGTTATAACCATACACTGAAAATGGTGCATGTGGTAACAACTATATAATATATAACATATTTTTGAAAACATGCTCGACCCTACGCATTATATAACAACCGTAACATATAGTAAAAATAAAGGACATTGGATGGTCGACTTGCATATTTATTATGGTTGGACTTAACATATGATATGTCTTACCGGCATGGTTGAATAGTGTGCATTCAACATCTTATATGGATAAACCATATAACAAATATCCATTAACATTTAAATGGGGTCCAATGATAGGTCACCACACAAACAAGCATATCATAATCACACACATGCACTTGTCGTAATTTGTACTAAAGTCATATGGCATATTATAACTATAAACCAACATATTTAATATGCCATACCAAGTAAAATATCCGATTGACATTTTTCCAAATATAAAATATTGTTTTTAAGATCTGTGTATAGTGGTCCAATCATATGTTTACACCATGGTATATGTTTTATATACCATATAAAAACTTTATCCATATGCCAAAATTTGAATGTAATATTTCATATTCAGTTGACTCGTTGATTAGGTTTTCGTTTAATAAGGTTGCAGTTTGTTATGGAATGCATACTATCCTTAGCAGGACCTTTATATTAATATGTAATAAACAAATGAACCTTAAATTGCATAATGTTGTTCATAATTGTTACTTGTAACCTATTGGTTAGTCATTCGAATTATAACGGAAATGTCACGTGTTATAATCTTGCTGACACCTAATCCTTTCAAACTTTATCCAATGAAATAGATCCATGCGACACTTTGTCACACTGTCATGTATCCTACATTCGCGGGCCATGTGTTTCTTATCTAGTGGACACATCCATTGGGCCATTTGTTTCCCATCAAGTGGTCCACATATTGAGCCTTCAACCTACCATGTGCCAGTTTCTCATTGTGTACGTGCCACTTGTCAACTCTGAGACATGCCATGTGTCACTCTGAATTTGTCTTTGACTTTTTACAACTATCACAAAACTTCCAACTACAAGAAATTTCACATACAAAGTTGGATTAACACAATTCGAATTGCGTTAAAATCATCTTTTCAAACTCTTCGATATGAAGCTATTTCGATTAAATTTTTGACACTTTGAATTTTAGGCTTTTTTTAGTATCCTCTTTGATCAACCAAACATAAGTCTCACTCTAATTATGGATCTATGGAGGAAGTTAAAATTAGTAAGAAATGTATCAAAATGAAGGTGAAAGAAATAAATATGGCTATTGGGAAGGGATTGAAGTTAAATGAGATTTCTCAAATGGGAGATGTGACAATTATGGCAAGATTCACTAGCAAGCGCATGTGAGATAACTCTCTAATGAAGTGGAAAAAATATAATTTTTCCAGCCTTTTAGGTTATCCATTGAAGATATTATCCCAAACTAAAGGATTGATGTCTTGATCTATGCATTCTATGGCCAACATAGATAGTTTACTCCGAAACCACTATAAGTGAGTTGTTCAAGACCTTTTCCCCCAAAAATGGTTAGTTAAGATTGATGCAAGTTAGGAGAATTAGGATATTACCTTAATTTGGGTGAGGTTCCCTATTTTACCCCCCATCCTCTAAACAGAGGAAGTATCCATATATATAGGAAACCCCATCAATTTCTTTTGCAAAGAAGAAATGAGTTAGAAGTCTTCTAGTTATATGCACATGATGAGGATCTTGGTGCATCTTAAAAATGTTGGCAGTCTTGTAGAAACTTTAGTGATCTATCATGGAAACACTACCGATAAGAAAAACATGTATTATGGTTGAATTCCTTTCCATTGTAGGTGTTTTCACTCATATGTTCACCTAGCTTGTCAATTAGGAAAAGTATATGGAGAAAGAATAAGGAAGTGGTTCAAGTCAACTCGACCAACCCTACACCAAAACACAACACTAGAATCTCTATATGTGTGCAATCTCTTTCTCAGCGTAGAATTTATTGAGTATGAAGCTCTGACAACAATCCATCTTTCCCTTTGAATCTAGCCTCATGCACCTTATCTAGTAAGCACTCCATTCCTCCCCCCTTTTTATTTTCCTTTATTCATACTATCCTTTATAGATTGGTTTATAATATTCCCACAGCCACATATATAAATTTTCATTGGATGTATTTTTTGGTCTGTATGGCCTCTTTTGCCTAAGAGGCCCCTTCCATTCCCCTCTCCCTCCTCTCTCTACTTAGAATATTACCATGTTTCCCTCCCTAATGAGCCTTCTTCCTTGGCTCCCCTAGTTACCTTGTACCCTTTTCTACCCATCTCTCCCTCTATTGCTGAAAATTACTTTATAAAATCTAAATCCAATCTCTTTTTTCTTCCTTCTCCTTGAATTGGTAGTGGACTTGGCACCTATGAGGATGAGAATCGTGAGCCTTCTCAAGGAGGTTGAAATTCATACATTTGCAAGGCTAAAATATAATATAATTCCAAATTCCATTCTAGAAGACAAGAATCCATTTTTGGCACTCTTAAAGGAACAATCTCAAAGATCTCTTCCCTACAATCCTCCTTTCTATAAATGTTAGGGTTTGGCCAATCCCTTAATAAAATTTTCCATCAATAGGTTCATATAGAACTACAAACCATCAATTATACACCTTCGAAAATAATGACAGAAAGGGGAAATGTAATTAAATCTTTTTCCCATGATATTTTTAGATAGGATTTGGTAGGTACAAATTCTTTTGGTCACTCTAGAGGTTTAATATTGTGTTGGAGGTAAGATGTCATATATCTCCAAAATTCATATGATTTTTCCTCTAGCCTAAGTATTTCGTATTCTTTTTAAAATCAACCTCCATTTCTTCTATATTAACATTTATGGTCCCAATTGAAAGAGAAAATTTTCCTCAGAATTTTTTTTAAATCCGCTCTATTAGCCTCAAACAATATCGTTGTTGGTGGGGATCTAAAATTCCCACTAGGGGCTAATGAAATTTCTAGCCCTAACCACATAGTAATTCACTTATTGACTTCTTATTCAAACCTTCAAGGAGGATGTGCTTCTTGATATCCATCCCTCAAATATCTCACCATCATGGAGGATATTCATACAAGGGAAGCCATAATACTTGTTAAAAGATTATATTTATGTTGGGTATATGTTATATTATTTGCATAACTATCATCGTGTGTTGTACTATATGTAGGGCATAGTGGGAGGTTCATAGGGGATAGCTTCTTGCATCCTTTTTTTGGTGGCTTTTAGAACATGCTTTAATTCCTATTGCATTTTTTGCATTCCATGTTGCGATCATGAGCAAATGTTACGAGGACATTCCCATGTCAAGCCTCATATGTTCATGCGAAGGTTAAGCTTAAGTTAGCCACTTACAAATTTTTTGAACTTCCATGTCGATCATCCCTATATCAGTTGTACTCAATTACTCTATCCCCTCACATTATCACTTAGTGTATCTTTTACATTAGTTGATAGGGTAAACAACAATTTCCTTCTTTAGCAAATGCCTTATAAATTTCAACTCAATATCTAGGAAATGCATCCAAAAACTAGCCAATACCTTGGAACTTGTAGTCATCAATGGAAATTTACCTCATGATAGATAATAGGTTTACCTCATTGAGTCATATTCAATCAACTATACAAGCATTTAACTTTACCTACTCTATTCACAATCACTAGATTGTATGATCCTTTGGCTACATTTTCATCATTGGTGGTTACCTCATTTCTATTAATGATATACCTCAATGATCGATATCATAAAATTTCTACCATGGTCAATATCAACTCATTTATTTGCATGATGTAAAATCATACCATCAAAGTTGGAATGAATACCTTGGGATTAGGGGCACGTCATTTATTTTTTCTACCCCTCTCAAGCTGCAATGGAGAATTCCATTATGGCATGTACTTTTAAGACCACTTGGGTCACTCTCATTCATGTCCCTTGTATTCTTAATGTATAATATGGCATAAATTCACATTGTATTTGCTAGCAGATATGAAATATTTACTTATGGAATGGATCCTCAATGTATTCCTTTATGGCTACATATTTTTGTTTCATGCCATGGTCCTATAGTGTATTACGTTGGTAGCCAAGCTTTGTTATTTATTATACCAAGCATGGGTATGCCCACTTTAGTGATGATCTATATGATGGTTGCTAATTGTTACAAGTCATGATTGGGTTTTTATGCTTTGAATCCTTCCTTATACCACCATAATCGTTGCAATATTGTAATGTGGGTTTTCCATTAGTTTCCTTTATAACCTAAAACATTAGGGAGAGTTTGTTATAGTGTAATTTTCCACCTTAGTTGTTAGGTTGAGAGACCCACTCACCTACTAAGCTAGGACATTATTTTCCTAAATTAGGGGACCGAAACTAGTAGATTCATAACCCCATTCACAATAGTAGGGAGTTATGCATTACTTTGTGTCCCTCTACAAGGTGTGATGACAACTTCATACATCTTAGCACAAAGCGATGACATGTATAGGATTCTAGATTTCCTCCTTTAAGAGATAAAATTGAGAAGCTTTGAATTTCCTCATCTAACAACATTTGTATTCATACCAAACTCTAAATTATATATCACATAGGGGTGTAAATTCATCCTATATTTTCCTCATTAATTCTATAATGAAACTGTTCCTAAGGGAGAAAATAGAGGAAAATACATGTGAGGAAATGTTTTTCAAATTATTATAGAGGCTCCTTGCTATCATGAGGTTTCCTTAATCGCAGGAATAGGCCAACGAGGATTTATATCCATGGAACCACAAAGGGTATTAATATACTCAAGGTATAATTGCTTCATTTCATGATATAGGTCCTATTTTCTCTACCCCAAATACATGTTGATTATCTCATATATGTTTAGATCTAGATTTTCTTGAGTGATCTAGATTATATATAAAGTTTCTCTTATATTTACAAAATTTGAAATGAATTTTTTGTGTCTTTTTGTACATAATGTGCAATATTTATGTGATGAAATCAAATAAATATATCAAAGGATTGAAGATATCCTACAACCACAACTAGTTAGGATCACACTAGTAATTTTGTACTAATAAGTTAAAATACTTATTTTTATATTATAGTGATAATAAGTTTTACAAGACCTTTTTGTGATTATTGTTCTATATTTCCCTTTTTAAGGGGCAATCCTACTAATGATTTAATAGGTATTGTTCGGCGATTTAATTGTGAGTTAAATCCATGTCATTAAATTGTGAACTCAGGGTTCATGCACTAAAGAGGTATACATGTACTATATGTACTAAGTGAATATTTATCATAATAGATTAATCTAATGCAAGAAACTTGAAACTAATTAAAAAGAAAATAGTGAAAGAAAATGAAAAGCAAGTGCAAACGTTCTCTCCCAAGCATGTTCTCTCTCAATCTCTTTCTCTCTGAAAGACTAGCTCTATGAAAAAAACAATTCTAATCTAAGCTATGAAATGAAAAAGTAATTTAATCTAGTGGTCTATGAGATTCCTAGTGTGGGATTACTATTGTGCAAACACAATCCAAACATAAGGAAATTAAATCAATATTAACAAAGCAACAATAATGAAATCCAATCCAAACATAAGTAAATTAAATCAATGTTAACAAAGAAAAAATAAAACATATAATCAAAATAACATAAAATAAGCTAAACTAAAGTTGCATAAATGAAATAACATAAATATTTACAAGAACGGAAAGAGGTGTGCAAGGTGTGGTTGATGGAGGCCCTCCACTCCTTACCAACCACGTCGAATGATTACCAATGTTTGGAGATCAAATTAGCAACATGTATTCCACAAAATTAAGTTAAATAAAGTTCCAAAGATATTACAATAATTAAACTCTCTTCCTCTCTATCCTCACTTTACAAATTAAATATCTTGTATGGCTACTTTGTATGAATGATGCACTTCTATTTATAAAGAAAATTAATATAACTAATCAATAAATATAGATCCAAAAATATCTCCAGGGTCCACCTTTATCTCTTGTTGTTACAACCAATCACCTAGAAATATAAGATACAAATCTTCTGAAAATTCTCTCCTAGTTTTGAAAGGAGACACATATAAAAAAATCCATGATCCTCCTTTTAATGTTTGTAAATGATACAAATCTTCGTGAATTGGAATTGAAATTCGAACTTGTGTTTGACTGACCAAACCTGACTCTTCTAGAATCTTCAAATATGCCTACAATATCATAAAACTCATACCACTTTTAGATATATATGAAAACATGTTAATTTTGAAAAAGAGTGGAATAACCTATTAAGAATTTTGTTAAACCCAAGGTTTTGGACTACTATGTGAGTCAATCTTTAGGGGAACATCCAGATGTTAATTGCCTAATATTTAATCATAAATTCTCTTAAAATACTTAAAATAAATGACTTGGAAAATAATAATGATAAACCCATATGATTGTGAAAATGGTAATTAATGTAGGGTTATAGAGCTACAAAATGTGGTAAAGAATTATGAAATATCATTAAATGATGGAAATGAGAGTAGAAAAGGATGACATTTTGGAGGCCCAACTTCCCCCCACCCCCCAAGCCCCCCACAATTGAAGATGTTGCATGTCCTCATGCAACTTTGAGTTGATTCCCTTAATCATAATATGATATTATTGAAATTTTTTGCTTCTATATGAACTTTGGCCTTGTGTTGATTCTCTTTTAACATTGCATAATCATATCATTTGATATCTTTGGTTTCTTTGCAAAGTGTACTTTGAAAGATATTTGATTGCAACATGTTTTTTATGGTTGGTTCTCCTGTGACAACCAAAACTTTATGAGTGTTGATTCTTGTGTAAAATTAATTTTCTTATTTTCTTTTCATAAAATTACTTGAAAACATTGAGAATTCATTTTTGAGGCCTCATAGTGTTTGTTAGCCATTTAATGTGCTTATCAATTGATCATTGAAAAACATATAAACTTTTAGAATCAAAATGAAATAATAGTCGATTCAGAAAAATATGCTGGCTAGGATGAAATTAAATGTGATATGTTAATATGAATTGATATCCCTTCCCCCAAACTAAAGGTGTTTTTAGTTTTTGGCAAATGAGAAAGGGAATATAAATGTGGTGAGGTATTTTCCAAAATAAAAATTTAAACATCTAAGGAATTACATGATTAAAGATTAGAAAACAACATACCCTCACCTACCTGAAGAGTGGACAAGCTATATATAGAAGAGTGTGGATGTTGTTGTTGGATCATGGAATGTGAAGTAAAAGAATTTGATATTTTTTTCTTTCTCTTCGTTGTATTAATAGAGGATGAATTTGATTTGAAACTAGAATCTTTATTGTTATGACAATGCTACGACTATTGAATTTTGAGTTGTGTCCTGCTGCAAGCTACTGATATCATATAGTGTTCATTCATTCCCACTTAGTGGCATAATTCTTATCTATGTCAATAGATGGGTCGTTTTCGAACATAGAAAATAAATTGTTGGATTACTAGCCATTAATGAATGCTATTAACCAACACAAGACTACTCACCATTGATGTCAATGAGAGTCAAGGTTCCTAAGTACATATTACAATGTATGAATAGATGTGTCGTATTTGAGTTACCTAGAAGATTCAACAAAAATGGGACATTGATGTATTCCCAGTATTTGTTGGTGAGAGAACATTCCATTAAGGCATACAAGCATCAAGGAACTTGAAATATCTCTAGTCTTGATAACATATGATGCGTTGAAGTCGATGGGTCAAAACTTGTTATAATGGATGACTTAATGAATTCTCCATCATCTAATGCGAGTATAAAAATAATAATTTGAAGGACCATATATTAAATAATTTCATTATGAAGAAATTTTCATTTGACAGAAAGGAAGAGGAAAATGGGGTGACTCAAATTTGTAAGGGAGATGAGTGGATTTATTTTTGGGTTAAGGGTGAGTGAAATTGAGTTAGGAAAGTATGAAGATGGAAAAGGGAAAATGAGTTTTGAAATCATAGTTTGGCAGTAGGGAGATGGAAATTTATGGATTGATTGTAGGCTTAGAATGAGTTGAAATGGTAGAATTGGTATCTAAGAGGACTTTTTTAGTAGCAATGATGTAATGGATTTGATTTGACATGGAATTAACATACTCTTCTGAAAGAAACTTGGTCTTTAAAAGGCACTCGTGCATATAGTGATTTTCTTTCATCATCCTGGAAGTTGCAAAAACTTAGCACTTTTCTGTAATAAAATGTAAGACTATTGAGAGAGAGTGGTTATTAGTATCTATTCATCTAATATATACAAAAAGATATTAGAAATAGTAATAATAAAACAAATTCAAGGAATAAAAAATACATTTACTTTTACCTGTTAGGAAGGTGGTACCTTGGACTAACTGTTGGCATTTTGTTGGTAACTTCTTTAGTTTTTTTATTGTTTCAAATGTTTATGAAAACAATCTCATCATGTATAACTTATCCAAATATTTCTGAAGACATTTGAATGATCAAAAGTTGATGTCACATGAAATAGTTATGGCTTTTTGAAGTTTTTATAAAAGAGGAAAACAAATTGTGCATGGGTGTCACATGGCAACATGATGTTGATGTGAAAGATGACATGACATGATGACCTGGTAGGATAATGTGGAAAAGTGACATGGATTATTGAGAGGATAATGACATGAAAATCCATGGAGAATAACATGCTACCATGTGGAAATAATGGTTTGTTCAAATTGTCACAACATTGGACAAAAATTACAAAAATGTAGAATAGTTAACAATGTGTCCCTAGACAATTCTAAACTTTAGACCTCTTCTCCAAAAAACTTAATGCTTCACCAATAGAACATATGCCAAATTTTCATAAGCTACCGAATTGCCTCATTTATGGAGCTAAGGACTGATTTTGCAACTACCAAATTGCGTCGACTCTGCAGTTGTAGTTTTATAGGTTCTGATATTTTAGTTGAAGAGAAGAATGTATGGATAGGTATGCAACACCTAATTCTAACGTCACCAGAATTCCCACACACTTCAAACACAGAGATATGGGAATGATAATCCCGCTAGAGAATAAGATTGCTGAGTCACGATCCCTGCTAAAAAAAAAGTTTCGATTTATATCCAATCACAAGAACTCTTCCAAACAAAACAGTGATTTAACCAACATTTTAAATTGATAAAAGGCTAGTGCAAATGTTCATTAGGGACAATTTCTTTTGTTTCCAAAAAAATGTGATCGACAATCATTTTAACATGCTAAATATTTTATCATTGTTATATAATTTTGGCTAAATAGCACAACGCTCTACTGAATTAGATTTACAATTTTCAAACCATGGATAAGCCTGCGTGCTAGCTCATTTCATAACCCTCGTCCACGCGATGCGTGAATGGTTTTTATAGTTCATTTCGTACCCACATGAATTTTAGTATGATGAAGTGGGTGGAGTTTTATATACATTTTATTTATTTTTTAAATATAAACAAGATAAACCATTAGATTTTTCAAATAAAAAAAAAAACAATAAAAAGATCATATAAAAATAAAATCAATAAAACTAAAACTAAAACGTCAAGACATAAACAACAATAAAAACTTATATATATATATATATAATATAATATATATATATAATATATATAAATTTTTTATTTGTGTTATGTCTTGACGTTTTTAGTTTTAGTTTTATTGATTTATTTTTATATGATTGTTTTATTGTTTTTTTTAATTTGAAAAAATCTAATTGTTTATCTTGTTTTGTTTTTTATTATTATTTAAAAGTAAAAACTTTATTTCTTTTTTCTAAATTGAGAAAAGTTTAGAAAATTTTGAGATAGATCTAATTGGAATTTGGAGATTAAATTTGGAGTATTTCTAGAATGAATAATGAATTTAGATCTCCCATCTAATTTTTAGATCTATGAATTTTATTCCAAAATATCAAAGATAACTTTATTCAATTTTCTTTTCTAATCTTCCAAGCTGGACAAGGAGTAAGAAGAGAGCATACTCAAGATTTTTTTCAACTCTTTATTCTTTTGAAATATAATGTTTGAAAAGGCAAGTAAAAGGATTCGATCTCTAATTTCAAACTTTGGCTTTCAAAACTCTATTTGTTCTCCTCTCTTTCTAGATTTTTCTACAAAATGATTAATAGGTGAGGTGGCTCTTACCACACCACCAAAAATAAAATTTCAAATAATATAAAATCTATCTTAACAAAAAAAAACTTAAAACAATCACCAAACTTGATTTTGTCCTAATTTACTAGAAATAGAAAGAATGGTTCAAGTGTATGCATATTTCCAGTGTAACCATGTACGTAACAAGAGTAAAAATATATCCATGCTTAGGTTTGAGAAATATGCATTAAATTATATCAAAGGATGAAAGGCCAGTTGTTTTGATTATGCAATCAAGAAGTAAGGAAGAATGGAAGAGTGATGTGACTTGATCCCTAATTGGAACCATCATTCAATAAATCTATGACATTCTTGATTCCTTTCTTAATTTAGATCACATTGAATATTCTCCTTCACTATGCATTCCTCAATCTTATATTCTAGTGGTTTCTCCCCATCAAAAGTATTACATGATCATTTAGTTCCTTCAATAGATTGACAAGAGGAATCAAAAGAGACTTGAACATATTTCGATGGAGGTGGATAGATAGACAAGTTTCTAAATGTGTTTAAGATATACTCTTACTAAGAGGCAGATATCCCATCTATTGCTATGATTCGAGAAGGTTCTTGGAAGGACATCTTCCAAACTGTGAGTTATTCCAACTGGTTTATACTTCTTGTCTTGCACACAGATTACTGAAAAATATTGAAACGTTATTGAATATGCATCATAAAAGATTTTAATATGCTATTAACCATCTATGAATGAATTCAACTATCATGACTTGTCTAAAATTTCAAAATAAGTATCTATGTATACCTCCTAGGCAACAGTGCCAAAATGTTGGGTGATTTAATTGTGAGTTAAATCCCTATCATTAAATTGTCAACCCAGGGTTTGTGACCTGATGAGGTATACATGTACTATATGTACTAGGTGATTATTTCTCATAATAGGTTAATCTAATGCAAGAAACGTGAAACTAATTACAAAGAAAATAATAAAATCAAACAAAAAACAAGTGCACATGTTCTCTCTCAATCGCTTTTCTCTCAAAGACTAGCTCTACGGAAACAAACAATTCTAATCTAAGGTATGAAATGAAAAATTAATTTAATCTAGTAGCTTATGATATTAATAATGTGATATTAATAGTGTGCCAATCCAATCCAAGTATAAGGAAATTAAATAAATCTTAACAAAACAACATTAATGAAATCCAATCCAATCCAAACATAAGGAAATTAAATCAATCTTCACAAAACACCATAAAACATATAATAAAAATAACATAAAAGAAACTAAATTAAATTTGCATAAATTAAATAACATAATATTTACAACAAAGGAAATAGGTACACAAGCTGTCATTGATGGGGGTCATACACTCCTCAGCAAGCACATCAAACGATTATCAATTCTTGGATATCAAAGCAACAACATGTATTCCACAAAATGAAGTTGGAGAAAGTTCCAAAGATATTACAATAATTAAACTCTCTTCCTCTCTATCATCACTTTACAAATTATATATCTTATATGGAACTCCTTTGTATGAAGGATGCACTCCTATTTATACAAAAACTTAAGATAACTAATCAATAAATATAGATCTACAAATATCTTCTAGATCCGCATTTATCTCTTGTGGTTACAACCAATCACCTAAAAATATGAGATACAAGTCCTCTCAAAATTCTCTCATAGTTTTGATAGGAGACACATATCAAAAAATCCATGATTATTCTCCTTTGAATATTCTTAGTCAATGATAAAAATCTTCTACAAACATTCCACAAATCTTCATAAATTGGAATTGAAATTTTTATTTTTTGGTTGAGTGGCGAAATAGGACCCTTCTAGAATCTTCAAATAAGCCTACAATATCATAAAAATTGTACCACTTTTAGGTATATATGAAAACATATTAATTTCCTAATATTTAATCATAAATTCTCTTAAAATACTTAAAATAAATGACATGGAAAATAATAATGATAAACCCATATGATGATGAAAATGGTTATTAATGTAGGTTTATGGAGCTACAATATATGAAAAAGAGTTATGAAATATGGTAAAATGATGGAAATTAGGGTAAAAGAGGATGTAAATTTGGAGGCCCAACATGTATTGAGAGTTAAAATCATCTAGCATGGTCCAAGATAAATTGTTTAGAGACACAAATTCATGTTACATGTGTTGGCAATGAGGTGGATGGAGAAATAAGAATTTATAGATAGAAGCACCTCTACATTTAAACTCATATTAGAAAGGTTATTCCAAAGAGTGTTTTAATTGATGGAAACAAGTGTCATTGATGTTAAATGGTATGTGCAAGGTAGAATAAATATCATTCATGAATCAATGAAAGTTGTATGGAAATTATATCTCTTACATTCCATCAGGTGAAGTCAAAATAAGTATGAAGTTTAATGAGTTTTTGAAAAGGTTATGATTCCAAAATGAACCTATGAACAACATGGTTTGGAATTTCTAACTAGGACTATTCGGGTAGCATATCATACTCTATACAGATCCTCCTATATATGAATTTATGGCTATCTGAAGATCAGGATCAACTAAAGGACCTAAACTATAGGGCACAACATAAAATTCCAAAATTTGTTAAATAGTGTCCATCTTATAGAAAGATACATGGTTTAGTGTTATAGATCATTGTTGAACTTGCATGGAATTTGATCTATTAATGGTCAAGCACCTTTCCCAAATCGGAAGAATAAGATTATTGGTTGAATAATTTGAAAGGAAGATGGAAGCAAAACCCACATGAACTCTAATAGAGGTCACTGGCCTATCTAGAAGTTACACATGGTAGTCTTTGGTTGGATGATTTGGCAGCGATCTGCACCCCATGCACAGTCATCCATGGCATAGCAACAATGATGATGTGGCACACTTTCGTTGGATGAGGTGTTGTTAGAAAGTGACATCATCAGGATGATGTGGCATCTGTAAGGATTGCAACATGGTAGTTCCAAATGGTAACTTTTGATTCGTCAAATGATAAAATATGAGTGAGATGTGGTAGCCCTCTCAAGCTTCCATTTGGAATGATGATTTCATTTTGACATCAAAATGTGGCAACTATCGACCCCTAGGATAGGGTCACATGGCATGGTCACAAGGTCTAAGGAAAGGGGTTGAGCATGAATTTTAAGGTTGCATGGTTATGTTCTCATGAAAACATAAGCCCCAAATTATAGGAAACTTGATGTTTGAATAGAGGTCATTTTGGGTGTTGGTCAGCCTTAGGGTCTAGTCTAAGGTCAACCTTAGAAGCCTCGAGACCACTCTAGTGCATATATATATCATGCTCAGACTCCAACAAAAAGTACACATTCAAACCATAATATTTTTGTGATCAAGACAAAGTTAAAGTTTTGTACGACTAGAATGGTTAATATTTTATATGACTGGTTGGTCTCCAACCCTCTAGATGTGTGTATACTATGTATTAGTGAATGATTCTATGAAGGTGTTGATGCCCATTTTTAATCTTGTGCCTACCGATATGAATATGTAAAACTAGTCTCCCCCACAAGTCACAACTGAACAGGAAGTTTAGTTGGGTATGTGGCATGGTTTTTAATATGAAGGTCATGGGTTTGAGTCTAGTTAGACTCAATGGTTTTGTTGTATTTAACCATTTTTTCAAATAGTTAGTCATTTTATAAAGCTCATAAAGTTTTGCTCTATAGAATGTGCCTTGACTCTGTCATTTTATAGAATGATTAACTTTTGTATGCTTATATATAGTTCTATATGGTTTTTAGAGGTTTCTGGGCTCATTTTAAGACCAAATTAACTTTGTTAAGAAGCACAATGGTCAAGGTTTTATGGTGAACAAACATAAAGGCATGAAAAGTCTAAATGGTGTACCTTTGATGATTAGAATCAATGTTATGTGTTTTGGCAGCCTATCAGTAGGTTGCAAATTATCGTGGGTATATGAGAAGAACAAAATACAAGAAGGCTATTATGTTAAAATACTGATGAACAAGCTGGAATAGAATATGGATAAGGTGAAAGGTTGTTGATAGAAATATGATAGCATAATTTAATTTAGTTTGAAGAATTATATTGGTATAAGAAAAGGTGGATCCATTTTGAAATATTATGAAACGAGGTCCACAAGAAGTTGAACAAGAAGGTGGTTGCCTCAATTAGGGTTAATCCCATAGTAAGTCGAAGCTTGCTAGTTTATAAGGTTAGTGCCTTGATTAGGTTGGATCATATAGAAATTGAAGGCTTGTATATCAATATGGTTGGTGACTCGATCAAGTTGGAGCCTACAAGTCAAAGCTTACGTATTTCCCAGTTTAGTGCCTCAGTTTGGTTGGAGCCTGCAACAAGTCAAATCTTGCATATCTCTAAGGTTGGTACCTCAATCAGGTTGTAGCTTATAGTGAGTAGTTTCTTGCAAATTTTCAGGGTTGGTGTTGAGTCTCCAAATTATCATCCATATTTCCGTCATTTCATAACTATTTAGCCCTCATTTCATAACTATCTAGCCTAAAACCCTACATCAAGTCACCATCTTCATGATTATATGGGTTAGGATCCTTGTTTTCCAAAATTATTTATTTTACGTATTTAAAGTCAATTTATGATTAAAAAGTATGAAATTAACATGGTTTCGTATATCTATATATGTGTTATGAGTTTTGTGACATGTGTAGGCTTATTTGGAGGTTCTAGAAGGGTCTTACTTGGCCTCCCAAGATCAAATTCGATTTTCAGCTCAAGAGGTGGACCATATTCCAAGGAGAAGGATCTTGAAGATATTGATGTTTCATAGGATTTGTATCTAGAATTTAGGGATAAGTTGAGAGAAGTATGGATCTAGTAGATATTTAAGGGATCTACATTTATTGAGTAGATATCCCTAATTCATGTATAAATAGGAGGCACGTCCTTCAAAGGAAGATAATAGTTGTCATTTTATTCATTAGCATCAGATTTATGATTTTTCATTCAGCATGAATAATATCATTTTCTCCAAATCATGAGTTATGAGTGTTGTTTGATTATTAAGATGTGATAGTTGTTCTTGTGTGCTCATTGAGGAATGGAAGGATCCCCATAAACCACAATTTTCATACAACTGTAATGTAGTTTGATTTATGTTATCTTCTTTCATGCAAGTGTGCTTTACTTTCTATATGTGTGATTTGCTTACTACAAGTTTGATTTACTTTCTTACATTTAATTTGATTGTCATTAAACTACTTTCTTACTAGCTATCTTAGTTTGCTTGCTTGACAAGTAAATCACTAGTTGTTATTTATTGCTTTCTGGATTAATTTATTGATTTATAAATTATCACAATTTTCTTCTTATAGTTGTTCATAGATTAGTTTTCTTTTGAATAGTTTAGAAATGCCATGGCATTAATTCATTTATTCCATCTTTATAATTTAATTTAGTTTCCTTGCATGAGATTTATTTTGCAGTTTTCTTTAGTTATAGTTGTAAGGTTTATTTCCTTTCTCTCTTTCCATCCTAAACAAACTTTCTACAACAGTTTCATCTGAGGTCCCATATATTTTAGTTTTCTTCTAAGTTAGTGAAACCCCCTTGGTTGACATATCGAAATGATAAGGGATTTATCATACCATTAAATCTCCCTACATTTGGTACCTCAATTAGGTTGTAGCCTATTGCAAGTAGTTTTTTTAATATCTTGGGTGTGGGTAGCCTGAGTAGGTCAGTGCTTGAAAATCTATGTAATGAGTTAAAGAAGAAGAAGAAGTATTTGTGGTTCTTTCTCATATGGTTTCCACACAAAATCTTGCATCCACTTCTATTTATGTAATGGTTTCTTGATGTATTGTTGATGTGATTATGCCTTCTTGATACATTATTCTATTTGTTGATATATTGCAAATAGTTATGACACATTTCTACATAATTTTTCGTTGATAAAAAGTAATGAAATGCTAAAATTGTTTCCACACTAATTCAATCCCCCCTCTTAATGTGATCTTTGGTCTAAAAATTGGCATTAGAGCAATATTCTCTCATGAATAGTTAAATACTGAAATATTGATCTCAAGAAAAGATGGTGATAATTAGAGCAGTAGGTATGTCCCTATCGTTTGTTGGATCCAACTATGATTTCTGGAAGTTAAGGATGAATCTCAATACCATCTGCTTGGGATATGATATTTTTGACATTATAGGGACCAGGAATAAAATTTCGTATTCCATTCCAAAAGAAGCAACTAATAAGGCAATTTATAAATCCAATGCACACAAAAAACATGTTACTCTAAGTGGCTTATCAAATTCATAATTTATCAAAGTAATGTAGTGTAATTTAGATCATGAGGTATGGAATAGGATAAAAACTTATTATGAAGGGGTCACAAAGGTAAAAGAATTTAGGATACAATCTCTCATGGCCCAATTTAAATGTTTAAAGATGGAAGAAGTTGAGGATATTTCTTCATACCTTCTTTGTGTTGAAAATATTATCAACTCCATTATATGTCTTGGTGAAGAAGTCAAGGATGTTGTTGTTCTTCAGAAAATATTGATATCTCTTCCATCAAGATTCAAAACCAAAGTATCAACCCTTGAGGAACTAACAGATGTAGACAAAATTATTCTGGATGTACTTCATGGAACACTCTCATATGATGTGCTAAGTATAAAGTATGACAAATCGAGAATCAAGTAATAAACATTCCAAGTAGCCAAATAAATGAAAATCAAGATGAATCTAACTCTAATGAAGAAGAAGGAAAATTTATACTGAAGCTAAAAGGAGGAACCAAAAACTTCAAAGGTAATCTCCTTTTAAAGTGCTTTAAATGTGAAAGGGGAGGACACTATGCTTATAAATATCCTTATGCTAAAATGAAGGATAGTGAAGATGAGCCAAAATTCAATTATATGCATCAAAAGAAGAGTCAAGTCAATAGGAAGAAGGATTTTTACTCAAAGGAAGAAAATAATTACGAAAGTAATGAAAATGTTACCAATGGTGAACGAGGTGAAATATTTTTCATCACTTAAACATAAGAACCTAAAGCAAAAATAGATTATGAAGGGGAAATTATAATTTCATTGAAGGAAATAAAGACACTTACAAAGAGGGAAGGACAATTAATGCAACAACTCCAAGATAAAGAGTTGAATTAGGTGACCTTTCATTCTCTCAAGGTTGAGCTAGAAGAAGATAAAAGGATAAAGGAAATTTTTCTAGAATAGATACATGAGAAAGAAAAAATTTGGGAAGGATTAGAATAATTTTTACTTTTGAAAGAATAATTGGAATATATAAAATGTTGGAAATACTTAGGGAGGGGTGAATCAATATTCCTTAGCAATTAGAACTTCTAAATATTTTCAGAGCATTATTTAATCTTCAATTATTATTAACATTTATGGAGTAATAACAACAAATAAAAGAACACAGTAGGCACAATAATTTTAGGTCGAAAACTCCCTCCGAGTCAAAAACCACCAAATTGTTTTCCAATAAATTCTTTGATCTTCCACCACAACTGAAATGAAAGAAATAACTTCCTAGAATTCTAGAAAATCGTTCTTCTCTAGCTCCCATTGGAAGGATGCCCCAAATCCTTGGTTTATTTAGTAATGAATTTAATGGATGCCCCAACACGCTAGTGATCCAGAAGTCGTCATAGCACCACCCTACCACCCTAAATTTTTCATAGGCCCCAACCTATAAGTGAACTCATACACCTACCTAGCACCTCCGTACCAACCTATAATAACTTAAATAAGACAAGGTTGTGGATTCCCAAACCAGGGACAACAATCCACGATACAATAAGATGTACAATTATTTTTGTGTAATTGACCAAATACCCAATCACTCTATGACATGCAACCCAAACATGACATCATCCCAACGGTGATGTTTATACCTCCCAACACTGCCTCTTCGAATCTAGGCAGAATGACTTTCTCAAATGACTCGTTTACAATATTGATGACGATGACACTTTTAAAAATCAATCTTTCACAACTTTACAATGATGAATCATTTAAAAATGACCCTTTTACAACTTTACAATGATGACTCTTTTACAACTTTACAATGATGACTCTTGGCCTTAACAATACTTCACTATATCTAGATGGATGTCATGTCTTCAATGATGTCGCACTGCAATGCTACCTTTGATTTTATACTTCTACTATTGAATTCTTGTTTGATGTTGTACTTGAATATTCTTCTACATGCATGTAAAATTTTCCCAACAAAACCAATTCCAAAACAAAACAAAATACCATTCAACTTACCTCTTCCTACAAAACACATGTAAGTGCATAATAATGAATAAATACAAATTTAAATTACAATTTGTACGTGAAGTGTGCTTTTCACTTTTGCTGTTGACTTGTTGTAGCAATAGAAAAATACTCCCACTCTTTATTAAGGCCTAGACTCTCTGCAAGACTATATCCAAAACTGACTTAACGATATATACAATAAAAACTGATGATAGATCCTAGAATTGTGATGGACCAAGTTCTAAGTACGACAATAGAGACCATTCTATAAACTATGACAAGACATGTAACATGACCTTACACCATCATATATATTTAGCATAATTGGTGTACCATCAAATGTGTAGTATCAAGAATAGGACATTTGAAATGTGGTATCAAAACTAACTATGACATATCGAGACATAGTGATATAACCGAGACCTTGTATATAATTAAGTTGTATTACAAAAAATATGTAAAGGATGATACTCAAAATTCAAATGTAAACACTAATCATACATACCTTGTTGTAAGATATTTACCCTTGAGTCCTGATGTGTGGTCCTTACTATAGTGATCCCTGAATGTGTGTTTTTTCTTGCCTTCTAGGAGCTCGATATTGAATTTGTTGTATCTCTATAATTTCAGATCTCCAAGGTCTGAAATTTCGTCTTGTGCTAGCCCTTGAAGCTCTCTTTCCAACCCCATAGGTCGGATCATGACTGGATTCTTCAAGAAAGAGTTATTTCCAATCTCCCATGATGGCCAATATTATACTGGTTCCCTAGAGTGAACTTGTACGAAGTGTCACATGTAACTGTTATGAGCTTCGACCTTAAAAACAATACCTAAAACAATAAATTCCATCCTCTTTCCTTTACTATTTACAAAATTTTAATCCAATTCTTAGGGATAATTTATGACTCTTTTACCAACATCACCTATTTGACATGGAATTTAGGAGCCTACAAAAACCCTAACTTCCTCACATCATATATCTGAAAATATAGCGAACCAAGATCTGAAATTTAGTAACAAGGTTCATCATGATCTCGTCTCAAATGAGTTTTAATTTCCTCTCACGAAGCTTCATAGAAATAAATTTATAGTGAAAATTCCATGATAACCTATTTATAGCCACAAAATTGCTACTAGAGGATATGAGGGTCACTATTTATATAAATGTCTTGAGTTGAGAGGGTCCTCAATAAGTGAGCATTGGAGTGATTTTAGGAGCAAAAAAAACATTATTAATTATTGAGTATTCAATGACCACAACCAATTATGAGTTCCATGCCATAACCCCATGGGATTTTAGCCCACTAACTAGGGTTACTAACTTCAAACATGAATGTCTCTCAATCCACGAAGAATTACGTTATGTTCCATATATCATCAGAAGAATCTCAATGAGTAAAATCCATATAAAGATCCTTGAATCAAAATAGAGTAAATTGTGAAGTAAAATTTCACATGCAATATCCGAGTAGCCCCTAGTGCTTCTTGGGTTGAGATCAATGACAACCATTGATCAACATAAAACACAACATAAGACTTCATAAAGTGACTATATATTTAGCTCATATTGTTAGCAAGCAAAGGTATCCCCCCATTATAATAGGTATTAGTTATCATATAAGTTGTGAGGCATCCAAGAATAAATGTCTCACAAGCACATCAAATGAATATCATCCTAATAAGCTCGATCAAAAATTCATTTCATCCAGAAGTAACTCTCTTGAAGGTCCTAATTAAATGATGAATCATCCCAAGCATTTCCATTTTAATTATCATCCGCATGAAGCCAAGAATCAGAAACGTACATATAAGGGAAAGAACCAAAGTGAAAGAATCAATCCCCCCATGTTAGAAAAACTTCATAAAGGATACACAACCAACAATGGTGTAGGTGTTGGAAATCAATGAATGAATGAATATCACCCAATAGCTCTAGGTATCAAAATAATTTCTTTGGTTAGTATTTTTCATGCACAAAATTTTGGCACAAAGAAGAATGTTTCAAGACATGATATGGCCAAATATAGAGAATATGATAAGATGCCTAGACTGAGAAATATGGATCAATTTAGAAGAACACATCAACCATTTCAGCAAATGTTGAAGCCAAATACTGTGTGTTATATATTTCATAGTGAATGACACACAACACATGATTCTAGACTCACTCTATAAGCACTTTCATTTATTCTAAGAAGCAACACTATGTGATAAAGGATGAGATGGGAAGAACGAAGGTCAGATCTAACCCCTCAGATCTAACTCTTTAGTGAAGGCTTCTTGAAGATAACAACTTGTTGAATTAAAACATGAAGAAGAAATTCTATGTATTTTGAATCATCACTTTGATACGAGGATAGTACATGGACAATGAGAAGGGAAGATTCCTTTTTCCTTATGACTTGATGATGATATCTTAGATATAAAGTAGTAAATAAATATATATATATATACATATTAGAACATCATAGTAGGCATATATAAGTAAATAATTTATGCAAGTTCACCATTAAAGCTAAGAGAAATCAACGGAGTAGATGAGAAGTCAAAGAAAAACATAGTCTCAAGGGGAGATTCCATCAAGTTCATGGAAAAATTTTACAAGTAGCATAGTCTCAGAAGGAGAGTGTAAAAAAAATGTATAGGAATGGCTGACATAGTATTGATAACATAGTCTCAGAGTGAGACTCTATTACGCCCATAAGAAAATTTAGGGATAATTGTTGAATTGATCTCAAGGGAGAATCTATCAGGCCCATATGAAAGTTTAAGGACAATTGGTGAGCATTGACAAGCAAAAGCATGCTCTCAACGAGAGACTTTATTAGGTCCATAGGAAAGTACAAAAATCATTGAAGAAGTATTTTCTCTCGGTGAGACTCTATCAGGTCAATATGAAAGTATAGGAAGAATTCATGAGCATTATTAGGAACCACAAGGCCTTCACTCAATGAATCTCTATCATATCACATGTGTCCATGGCATACTAAATAATACCCTTAATTTGACTACATATTGAAAAATACCTTTAAAAATCACATTATTATTTAAACCCCTACCAATATGAAAATAATACACCTTGCCAATTTAAAAAAATGCTACTTTCATTAGATATTGTAGGTATCCATTTTTTCATTAACATTTTTAAACCCGTTTATATATTTTTATTCACTTTGAGTTCCATTCTTTATACCAGCCAATATTAAAACCCCTTACCCACCTTTATATGCTCAATATATTATGTCATTTTTTCTTCAATATATATCTCCCAATATGAATGCACATTGTATGGTATTTCTCCCCCCAACGAATCCCCCACAGTAGGAACTTACAGATAAAGGAAGCATGGTCTGAAGGGGGGGCTTCCTCCGATCTATAAGAAATTTCAATAGAAACTAAAGGATGCATATATTGACAAATATGGTAGGTATTTACAAACAAAGGAATTTAATGTGAGGGAAAATATACTTATAACATGATTAGGTTCACATATAGCTATGGAAGCATAGTAGGACAATCATGTCCCTTTTCCATTGGTGTCAAATGGGGAGATAATGAAGACATTGATGTGGACATTGACATACTTTCACTAGGAGGAGCAAGATATACTAAAATACATTGATGATCAATAAAAATGGAGGAGAGAATTCAAGCATTGGAATAACAAAGGAAGGAAAGAAAGAAATGAGGCATATTCACAGGGGAAGTCCTTAGTACTGTGTCAATTGGAGTTTGATGCATGTCAATGAAAGCTTGGCATATTGACATCAATGACCATCACTATCTAGTGGTGTTGTAATCAACAACAAAGGGGGATATTGTTGGACATAGTGTTATCATTGATGACAAAATGTGTCATTAATGTCAAAGGGGATTCCTAATACAATAGTAGTATCATTCATGAATGAAAGAAATTAGTATGACAATGAGATCTCTTGCATATCCTTAGGTGACATCAAAAGATGCATAAAGTTTATTGAGTTTTTTCACAAAGTTATGATTCCCTAATGAAACTTTGAACAAAATGGTTGTGTATTCCTCATAAAGATATTTCCAATGGTATATCGCACTTTGAAAAAATCCTTTTCAATGAGAATTTATGGCCATTTGAAGACCGACATAGGAAGAAGGACCTAAACAATAGGGAAAAACCCTCAATCACCAAATTTGTTAAAAAATGTCCATCTCATGGGCATATCCTTGGTTTAGTTTGTTAACCTATAGTATATTATGGCTAAAATTACATGAAGTTTAACCTACTATTGTCAATAACATTTCTTAGATCAGATAGGTAAGATGCTTTATTGAAAATTTGATAGGCGGATGAAGAAAAACCTATGCAAAGTTTAATTGAGGTCACTGGCCCATCTAATAATGGAATATGGTGGCATTTACTTGGATGATTTGGCATATACATGCCTGCCGTACAAATCATCTATGATGTAGCAACAAGGATGACATGGTTCACTTTGGTTGGATGAGGTGATGTCAGCAAGATGATGTGGCACTTCTAGGGAATGCCACATGGCATGTCTAAATTACATCTTTCCATTAGTCAAATGGTCAAAAATGAGTGACATGTGGAACCCCTCTCAAGCTATCCTATTACATGATGACATCAAGATGACATCATCATGTGGTTAACCATGGACTCCAAGGTCAACCCTTGAAGCTCTATGACCACACCAATGCATATAATATATATATATATTATATATATAATATATAATATATAATTATATATATATATATATATATAAATATATATATATAAATATATATATAAATATATATATATATATATATATATATATATATATATATAAATATATCACACTGAGACTCCAACAAAAAATACACATTTAAACGATAAGCGATTTGTAATTAAGATGAAGTTAAAGTTCTATAGAAGTAGCATGGTTAATATGTAATATGACTTGTTGAGGGTTTTACCCTTCAAATGTGTGTATTCTATCTATTGGTGAATTGTTATGTGAAGGGGTTGAAGCCTATTTTCATCATGGACGTGGCAGTCTATATATGTAAAACCAGTCTCTCTAGTAGGTCACGACTCAATAGAAGGTTAGTTGGTTCTGTCGAATGGTTTGTTTGATGTAGGTTATGGGATCAAGTATGGTTAGAATCAGTAATTTTTTTTTTTTTATATATAAGGCTTATTAGGGCACTAGATTTAACCATTCTATCTAACACTAAGTCATGTTGTAGAGCCCGTAAAGTTTTGTTTTATATAATGGACCTTGAGTTTGTCATTCTATAGAACGGTTAATTTGTGTATGGTTTTATAAAGTTCTATATGGTCTTTGGAGGCCTCTACGCTAATTTTAAGACCAAATTAAATTTTGGAAGAAACATTATGATCAATGTTCAGTGTTGAACATTCCTAGAGGCATGGAAATTATTGATGATGTATTTTTTATGATTAGAATGAATGTTATATGTTTTGGAATCTTATGAGAAGGTTGAAGTTGATGTTGGGTATATGTCAAGAGAGTGTTCTCACAAGGGTCTTATGTGACCAAAATAATGAAGTTGGAACAAATTATGGACAGGGTATGATAGGTCGTTGACAACAATATGACAACAACAATTTATTCAATTTGAATAATTATATTTGTAAAACAGAAAGTGGATCTAGTTTAAAATATTGTGAAAAGAATTCCATAAGAAGTTGAAGAAGCGGGTGGGCACCTCCACTAAGGTTGGTGCCTTAATCAGGTTGAAGCATATATCAGGTTGAATCTTGCTAATTTCCATGGTCATTGCCTCATTTAAGTTGGAGCTTACAATAGGCTAAATCTTTCATATCACTAAGGTTGGTGCCTCAATTAGGCTGGAGCCTACAATAAGTGGAAGCTTTCATATCTCTAAGGTTGGTGCCTCAATCAAGTTGTAGCCTACTATAAATAGTTTCTTGCATATCTTGGGGGTGGGTGACTCTAGAATTTCCAAGTTTGTAAATATATGTAATGAATTGAAGAAGAAGAAGAAGAAGAATTTGTAGTTTTCTACTGTATGGGTTTCCATGTAAAAACTTTTTTCTTTTGTGTTGATGTGATGACTTCTTTATGTATTGTTTATGTGATGATGGATTCTTGATGAATTATTTTGTTTATTGATATGATGTAAATAAATATGATAAATTGCTACATAATTTTCAATGATTAAAAATAGCAAAATGATAAAATTGTTTCAACATTGATTCACCCCCCCTCTTAGTGTGATCACTAGTCTAACAAAGGTAAATCTGCGCATAATGAAATAAAAATGTCAACACCTATTATTTTATGTATGTTTTCTAATACAACCTAAAGAGGGAAGTTAAGGTTTGGAATTTTTTGAACTAACATGTTTGGTGATCCTCCCATTTGGTTTTGAATTGTATGGCTCATTGAGAAACAAGCTAGGTTTTTCAAGGAATCTCACAAAGAGGAGACAATTTAGTCATTGGTGGAGAGGAATTGATTCAATATGTTCCAGTTCCATGGTCAATTTCCATTGTAACTCAAATTACCTTATTATGTGTGAAACAAGAGAATTAAGGAGGAGTTATGGGATATTTGAACACCATGCCATTGATACTCATCAATATTTGACTTTATCTATATGAGTTGGGAAGAAAGAAAGAAAACTATGAGTTATATGACAAACCTAGGAGAATAATAGGTTTTTAATAACAATTAATCAATATATCAAATCTCACACACAAAAATAAAGTGGATTGATAACATATGTGGAGAGTAAAAATAGGAAGCATGCAACCTTTGACTTCAAATCTTGACTTTCTAAGAGAATTTTGTAGTACTCAAAAAACCCTCCCAACGCATCCACATATTGATTTATATACAATTCCATTTGAGGGAAAACATAATAGATACTATAATAAGGTCATAAACAAAAGGGGAACATAAATAAAAGAAAAAATACTAGATATACAAAGTTATAGTGGAAACCCAGATGACTAGTAAGTTTGTAATTATAAGTAAGAAATAAATCAAACTTCACGTGAAAAATATGGCTTCATAACACATATAGAGACTAATAAAAATATGTATCCAATTTTGGAAGATGAATTCAATCCCTTCTAGTGCCATGGTCGATTCCAACTCTAACTCAAATTTGTTCTTCACCTAATCCTAAGGGTTAGTGTGGAAGTTGGGCGTCAAAGCGATTCCAAGAGACCTTGGAATATGGAATCCAACGATCACTCTAATTTACTAAAAATGTATATCTAAGTTAATAAGAAATGTAATTCATTGTTCTATCATTTTATGAGTGTTCACATCCCATGTGGGTTTAACATGGTATTAGAGTTGCAGTCAAATTTCTGTCCTTCTCTAATTTGAGCCACTTGGTTTTTTGGACTCTCTAAATGTCAACTTTACCTTCCTACCACCTTCTTGTTTATCAAAACTGCCATTATTATTCTTGTTGCATGTTTTCCCACTGACCTCTTAGCTGGATTCATATTAGGTTCGATGTCCCACTGCTTCTCAGCACTACTAAATGTAACTCCTATGGTGTGTGTTCAAAGGAGTGTTACTTCTCAATGAACTATTACAAGACTTCTACTATGCAAATAATTTATTCTTAAACAATGCTTTCGATCTATCTAAATATTAGGGAAATGGATTATCATATACAAGCTTCCTCTTGGAAGAAACTCACTCAAAATAGAGAGATTCAAAGCACAGGTGTGTGAGAAAGTCCCTGTCGTCTAAACCATTGAAATATTTGGGGTTGCTAGTAATATATGTCTTTCTGAATTTCTCAGTGACTAGGGTGTGTTCTACCCATCAATGTGGTATTCTTCTATCCATAATCATTTCTTATTCTAGTGATGTCCAAACCTATCTCCTATTTTGGCACTATCAAGATTTATTTCTTATTCTATAATTTTCAAGATTTTTATCCTATTCTAGGGAGCATTACTTATGCCTAGACCTATACCATGAAATATTTCAGTGCATACCAAGCACACAAAGGAATGCAACAAAAATTGGTCTCACCTACAGGATTCTTATTATATGTTGGATGTTGTGAATTATATTTACATTTTCTATGACCTGTGTGTTGTTGAATGAGATGGTTGTGAAAGTTGGATGGTAAATTCGAAGGCAATGTTACCCCTCTGTATTAAAATGTGGCCATATGGTATGTTTCATTCATTCCACAAGGATGTGTAATGGTCTAAGGTCTGGCATATGATAGTGTACTACTCCTGTAGACTTTTTGTTTGTTCCTTTATAAACCATGAGCGTTGAGAGAAGTGTTATATGTTTCTTGGTGCGTTGAAGGGTTATAAATGAAGTAAGGTTGTATTAGTGTTGGCCTGGGAGATGAACAAAGTTTCCTTTGCAGCGAGGATTGAAGTCCTTTTTGGAAATATTTTAAGTGGTTATGTTGATATGTTGGGTTGTACAGGATTTTTATTGAAGAATCTTAGTCTTCATTAAACAAGTTAATTTCAAACCTCAAAATTTACTTCATGACTTTGGTCCTCCAATAAGGATTCATATGTGGAAAAGGATTATTACAATATTGTTGGAGCTACAGACCTTAAACAGTGGCCTAATTTCTAGAAAATTTGTTTGATCTAGCTATCAAGCACCATAAAATTTTGTGGTTTCTTCTATCTTACATCTCAAATATTTATCTCAACATTTTTGAAGTGTTCCAAGCACCAATGAAGATCTGAGGCATGATCTGAAGAATTTTAGGGTATAAGTATAAGTCTATCTCTTGCAGTCCGATTTGAAGTTGGACCTTTTCGGCCTCCATACCAAACAAATGGAAATATTTAAAGACAAAAGTAGCAAGCTTGGTATCAAAGAAATACGTGACCCCCTCTCCACTAAATGTTTTAATAATCTACTCCCATTCTTGTACGCTTTTCCAATACCACCGCGGGTTATACCATTACAAATATGAGTTTTTAATTTCCTTGTATTATGTTCCAGACTCCTCCACCCATATAACGTTACTCAACACATAGTCATAAGTGATACGCTACACATATGCGCTCACTCCTCCCAATTGTCACAGTCGAACACTCTCTCTCTTGTAAATCTTGTGCAATCCCATAGATTCCATACTTGAGAACATTATGACTTATTGTCTACAAGAGGCATTTCTTTTGTAACAATTTTCTCATTCATAAGATCTCAAAGCTGATCCTCAACAACTTTATGTTTACCCTCAGAGTTTTCTTCGATGTGGATTGGCGAGGATTTGGAACTTCATGAACAAAAATATTTTGTGTGTCTCAATATGTATATGGATATGCATTAAGAAGCGACATAGAAGTATTGTCACTGGGAGAGCACATTAGCATGTTGTTTATTGTGTTGGTCCTCAGTGCATTGAGCATTCAAGCAGCATTGATTATGGTCAATGAGTTTTGTACGCAAATTTCTTAGTGCATTAAGTTAGAGCATTGAATAGTCTTAAATCTCTACGTTGATAAAACCTATGGTTAAATATCCCTTATCTGCATTGTGAAGTTGAAGACATTGGTATACACAATGTTCAATTGGTATGTGTATTGAGATTAAATTGGATAAGTTTGTTACCTGTTATACAAGTATCATAAAGATATATTTTATGCTACAGAGAGAGTAAAGTTCTTATTGTAGTGGAGATTGGAAAATATTTGTAATCATTGTGAGTGTCAACTAATACTTATTTTCTAAATGGATTAGATTCGTGATGTATTAGAGTTTTTCAATAGTCTCCCTCATTCAACTATTTATGAGATGGTGAAAATCAACCAACACACTCTCTGTGTTATTAAAACATGTATGCAGAATGCACAGGAAAAGATAGAATTTTTGCAGCTTGAATCTCAACTTTAGAAAAAATAACTACAGTAGTGGAGTCATTATTCTAAACCTATTTCTATTCGAATCATTGAAACAGACTCCCATAAGCAGCTAGCCAATAATTTTGCAAATGATTCAGATCAAGTACCCAATGAACTAGTAGAATTACATGTAGATGTAGAAATCTAGCCTGCACTTCACAAGCCAATTATAAGACCTTGGGAAGAGCTTGTCGACAATAAGCATAGAACAGGTCTTGGATATGATAAGGAGGTGTCCTTTCATATTCTAGAATACTCCAAGCCCATTTAGTTTCAGAGTGTTGGATTCCTTTATGACAGTACACCTTCAAATGTTCTAGTTTTCGCTCCTCTTCCACAACAACAAGAACAAAATTTTAAATGCCAACACTGTGATTGAGTTGGCCATATGAAAGACCATTGTTTTGATCTTCATCCATGTGAGAACTATCATAAAACCATTCCTTCTTCAAGCATATGCTTAAAAAACAAGCCTCTTTCAAGAACAAAGATTCATCTTAGATGGATCACTTGTTAGCAATGGGCTTCAACAACCAAGATGATATTTCACTCATACAACAAGATTTGTTCTCGAATATTGAAAAGTCTTGTAGTTCATTTCTTGATAACTTCTCACCTTGTATCTGACAAGGGGAAAATTATGGTCATATACAATCTTCAAATCCACATCAAACGACCCTGAGCCACAACCTGTCTCCATGTTAATAATTGTGGACACTTCCTCTAGTAGAAGACTTTAGCTTCTTCATAATTTTGGAAGAGTTCCAGGAATTTCATTAAGAATTCCAAAGTTGGTGGTCATCCTTAAAAGATAGCAGGTTGAGACCTCCCTTTTCACGTTGAGGTTCTCCCTTTATATGCAAGGTGAGACCTATATTTCAAGGTTGAATGTTTCCCTCTTCAAAATATGAGGAGTACTTCCTCTAGTAGAATATCTCTTCTTCATGCTAGATTTGGAAGAGTTTCGGGAAATTCACTAAGCGTTGAAGTGTTGGTGGTCATCCTTAAGCCACCCCCTTAAAATCAACATTTCAGAGAGCATGTCTAGCCTAGTGTTGGCATGCATTTCTTCACATTTTGTATTACAACTCTCATCTTGGACTCACACACACCCCTTCAAATTAAGTGGAGCAGGATGTTGGAAACTTAATCTTAAGGGTTGGTGTGGAAGTTGGACAGTCAAATGGAGTCCAACAGACCTTGGAATATGGAATCCAATGGTCACTCTAATATATTATAAATGTGCATCTAAGTTAATAAGAAATGTAATTCAGTTTTCTATCATTTTATGATTATTCACATCCCATGTAGGTTTAACAAAATCATCTTGTTATGTGTTAAATAAGAGACTTGATGAGGGGTTAAATAATATGTGAGCACGACACCATTCAAATTCATTGATATTTTACTTTATCTATGTGGTTTGGCAGAAATAAAGAAAACTAACAGTTATAGCATAAACCTAGGAAACTAATAGGTTTGTAATAATTAATAATAAATAGATCAAATATCACATGAAGAAATAAAGAGGATTCATAGCACATGTGGGGAGTAAGAATAAGAAGTTTGCAATTTTGGAATTCAAATATGATTCCTTTCATAAAAACGTATCCATGGCTACAATTGGAACATTCTTTGCTAATAGGAATTTGTATTCCTAGGCCACCCTCCCATTCCATCCATATCCTAATATAGATATAATATAATCTAAGGAAAAAAATCTAGATAGTATGAAAAGGTCGTACACTTAAGAGGAACATAAAACTAAAAATACAAATTTGTAGTGGAAATATAGGATACTAGTAGGTTCATTATAATATGTAACAAATAACATAAAGAAAATGGCTTCATGACATATATATAGAGAGTAATAACAAGACGTTTTCAATTATGGAAGCCAAATTCATTCAATCAATTTTAGTGCCATGGCCAGTTTCCATTGCAACACAAACCATAGTTTTATGTGTGAAACAAGGACTTGAGTAAGGTTTAAAGAAGATGTGAGAGCCACAACATTGAGACTCATCAATATTTGACTTTATCTATATGGTTTGGTAACCATGAAAGAAAACTAGGACTTATAGTGTAACCTATTATACTAATAGGTTTGTAATAACCAATAATAAATAGATCAAATATCACATGAAAAACAAAGTGGTTTCATAGCATATATATGGACAGTAATAACAAGAATTGTGCAATTTTGGGATCCGAATATATTCCATGCATTGAAAACATATCCAAAACTACAATTGGGATGTGATTTTCTAAGAGCACTTCATAGCCCTTCACACCCCCTCTCCCCTACCCAAATGCATCCATTCCTAATTTAGATACAATTTAATTTTAGGGAAACAAGAAAAAATAGTGTAGTAAGGTCATACACCTAAAAGGAAAACAAATAAATTAAAGGAAACTAGAAATACAAAGTTGTTGTGGAAACCTGAGGGACTAGACCTAGGTTTGTAATAATAAGTAACAAATAGATAAAAGTTCAAATTGAAAAAATGTCTTCATGACATATATAGAGAGTAATAACAAGAAGTATGAAATAATGGAAGCCAATTTTAATCCCTTCTTGTGCCATGGCCAATTTCCATTGTAACTCAAATCATCTAGTTATGTGTGAAACAAGACTTAAGGAGGGGTTAAAGAAGATGTGAGCACCACACCATTCAAACTCATCAATATTTGAATCTTTCTATATAGGTTGGTAATGAGTAAATAAAACTAGGAGCTATAGTGTAAAGCTATGAGAGTAATAGTTTTGTAAAGAAAGTGGCTTCATATCACATGTGGGAGTAACAACAACAACTATGCAATTTTTGGATCGAAATTCAATTCATTACCTGGAAATAATATCCATGGCTACAACTAGGATGTGATTTGATAACAGGACTTTGTAGCCCTCAATTCCCCTCATGAATGCATCCATATCATGATATATATATAATTCCATTTGAGGGAAATAAGAACAAATAGTGTAACAATGTTGTACACCAAAAAGGAACATAAATAAAGGACCATCTAACCAAATAGCAAACTCCTACGTCAGTGTGAAACATGAAAACCTTAATGAGTATGACCTATTACAATTATGAGTTTATTATGTTTTTTAAAATAATTTTAATGTGGGTTCACTTTAATAAATAATATGCAAACATTACCACAAAGAAGGAAAATTTTAGGGTTTCAAGTTAACAAATAGGCTAATTTTCATATATATATTTTTTCCCAAAAGAGACTATCAATTTCAACTTTTTTTCTAAAAGTGATTAGCACAAATTTTAGTGGATAAAATATTTTACCTTTAAAATTTCCAATAAAATTATAGAAACTATACATAAAATTATTAGAAATTTGAATATTTTTAGAAAAACACCATGAATCATTTTATAGTTTGAGTATTAATGATTAATAAATTTCACCAAAATTTTATGCACTTTAAAAGA
>APFE030403860.1:612074-637553 GCA_000404065.3 Pinus taeda
CTAGATCTTCAGTTAATTCACATTCTACAGTTCGAGGCATTCTTCCCTCTTCATGATTTTGAGCGTGCAACCGCTCCTGTATCCTGATTTTCTGAAAATCAAGGGTCTGTGTTTCACATCTGACAGGAATAAACGTTTTGCTTTTGTAACTCGGAAGAATGCAACTGGATGGTGGTGAGTATTTCCCATCAGGAAACCGACATGTCACTGTCGATCGACATTTTGTACATGTAAAATTCATTTGTACCACTAAAGGTTTAACTACGCTGATCTTCACTACTATTCCATGCATAGATACAAGTCTTCCAATAAAAGCAGATTTCAAATTCTTAAGTGCCAGCATAGAGTCAGGATGGTTATATAATCTAATATTTGATTTTTCCATGATAATCTGTTGGCTTGTCACACGCCAATACCTCATGGACAGAAGCTGCCAAGCACAAGAGAGCTTCTTTAGGCACCACATCCAATGCTACATAGAACTCATTAACTGTACATGTTTTCTTAAGTTCTAAGAAGTCCACAGGGAAACAGCACATTCTATCTTCATGTCAGACCTAATTTTTCTATTATGAACTCCGGATAATGCCCACTGTTCTTAGAATGATTTTCCTTCCAGCAACCATTGCTAACAAAGAATTATCCCGAGGAATGCAGTCTGACACATATAAGAATTACTGCTTGGAAACATCATGGTTCTGGTTGCATATTCTCGCATTCCTCCCGTATGGACTGGAACAAAACAGTTGACAGGTATCGCTCACCAAAACTTGGAAATACAACCGTAATCAGTTTCCCTGACTTCCCTGATCGTTTTTCCACTTCAATTGCTGTTGTTGCTGCAGCTCCCGATGAAATTCCAGCCATCAAGCCTTCTTGGAGTGCCAATTGCTTTCAGATATGCATGTCACTTTATAAATATGACTGAAGAATTCATAATTGAATTATCCAGGAATCAATATCTTTGCATATTAGGTTGTTTCTTCATCATCATGGCAAATATCGATTTCTACTTTCTTATATATGAGGCAGCTAGCAAATGCAACATAGATGCATAGGAACAGTGCACTCAGTGCAGCCAGAGACCAGTAAAAGTAGTCCAAAATGAGCTCTATTCAGGTTGTCAGCAAACCAGCTCTGCTGCTTCCCTCTGCTACTTAGTTCTTCAAGAATAAAAATATAAAAACTGCTCAAGAAACTACCTATGCCGAAAACACTCAAATAGAGAGCGATACCTAAGCTTCTCATTGTGTCAGGCATCTCATCATAAAAGTACTCTTGCAGTCCTATCATTGTAAAAACATCTGATATACCAAATAGTATGTATTTTGGAAGCAACCAAAAAATGCACAATGGACTCGTGGTATGGGGCATATATTCCAATCCATTATCCTTTGCCACTTGGAGCCTTTTCATTTCTGTCAAGGCAGCAACAGTCATAGAAAGAATGGAAGTAAATATACCAATACCTATCCTCTGAAGCAGTGTTATACCACACTCATTTTTCGTTATTTTTCTGGCCACTGGAACAAATATGCGATCATACACAGGCAGAAGCACAGAAAATAGAGAGGCTAATGAAGTTTTGTAAAGATGCGGCAGGAATCTCAAATTTGTCACCAATCTTTCTATCCATTGTGCTTCCCTGTTTTGTGAAGAATGTCAGGGATTATGCAAAGACAACCCCATACATCAAACAAGCCACCCAAACGGGTAACAATCTTAGAACAAGTTTCACCTCTTCAACCTGTGTAACTGTGCATAGTCTCCAGTTAATGTCTTTAAGCTTGTAATCTAAATCAACTGCCACAGTTGCCTTGTCAAGAAACCTTAGTTGATTTGTAGGCAAAAGCTCTCTACTCTTTTCAACCTTTAAAAGCTGTTCTTCTTGAATAACATATATTTTCTTTTCTCCCAGAGAAGGAACAGAGACATTCCATTTATGGATACTGGCTACAAAGACTTGGGTGATTCCAGTGAACGGACTATCATCAGGCAGTTTATGTCGGTACAATCTTGTCCCACACATGAAAACAGAGAGTGATATTGCCATTGCCAAGGTTGGGATACAAAACTCCAAACCCCATCCAACATTTTCTTGAATGTACATGAGCACAGATATAGACACAACCATACTACTAGACATTCAACAGTACCACCAATTGAAGAATGAACTCTTGTGCTTCCTCTCGTCTGGGTCTCGGTCATCAAACTGGTTTGCCCCGAATGCTTGCAGACAAGGTTTGTGCCCTCCTTGGCTCAGTAGTAAATATGGAACATTGCAGCATGCAAAGTATGACATATTTGGCATGTGAAAATGTTGATCATGAAAGATGAATACCTGCTATGAGCAGGAGGCTAACAGTGGCTCCACTTGGGGATGGCTTTTCCTTGCGAAAAGTCAAGAACAACAGGTCAGAATGTCTTGATCTTCAATTGTTGTTGTTCTCTGCAAAATTCCCTTTGCCGGCTGCCTTATTAATCCTACCTACCTATGCTAATCAGCCTTACTTTGTTGTTAGGTGAAATCAAATAACTAGTGCAGCCACTTAAGAAATTGTAGAAAGAAATGAACTGGCTGACTGATTGTTAATGAAATTGGAAGCACTATTCGGTCCTGTGCCCCCATAATCAAAATTGTGGAATAGAAAGGCCGCTGCTGATGTATTTGGTCCTCGTAGAGAAAGCATGCTAAATAACTTGAGTTAAGAAGAAGTTCCATGTAGTCTGCTATAGGATCAATAAAAACATCATGTGGGATAGTTTCTTTGGGCCTTCTTGGTCTGATGGAACAGCTGCATCCTCGGTAATAAGCCCTGCAACTAATTCTTCAGTCTTTGCCTTGAAAGCATAATTATCCTCAATCTGTAAGTCAGAAGGTAGTACCATTTCCTCATGACTTGGGGAAGGAAGATTTTGGAAAAATTCTTTAGGATCGCGAAAATTACATGATTGAATTTGAGATTGCAAGAGTTCAATTTCATTTTCATATCTTTCAACAACTAAATCAAGAAAAAGGTTATGCGGGCGTCCTGCTGTTTTTAACAACACCAATCTGAAAAATTCTTCATCAAGCTGAAGTTCTGATAAACTCTCCCTGAATTCATCTAAATCTTTATCAAATGAAAGATCTTCCATGAACCCGGTCATCCTGTCTTACTGTTAATGCTTTGGAATATGGACTATTTGTTTGTAGAATTGGTTCATTCCTCAGTGGAGTCTTGATTGAAAATGAAGTGGAGTCGCCAGGTGGATGCCTTAACTTTGGAGTGCCTAATCTCTGTCCACCATCAAAGATCAAAGCTAAACATGAAAAGTTTTGAAGAAAAGGAGCACTTTCTCTAGAAAACGGGGTTTACAGTGATGAACAAAATGATTCAGGTCCCCAGTGGAGTCGCCATTATGTTAACGCTCAGGTTGTCGCTTGGCTCCTTAAGGGATACGGCCGAGGTAACACGCGACCAATCTTTGGATTGCGGGTCCTAGCCTACCTGCAATCAGAGAGGGCTCTCTCTTCAGGATTTAGCTTTGTTTAGGGTATGATTTTAGGCTAGATATGATGCACATGGGTTTTTGTTTGAGTTTGGTGGGACGATTGATCTATTCAGGCAGAGTTGGCATGCGAAACATAAGAAGCTTAGAGAATTGGGCACGGAGTCAAGGATTAAGGGCTGCTGGTGTGTTTTCTTTGGCAAAGAAGGAATTACAGAGCATAATAGTTAAACAAGGAATAATATCAGGCTGGAATGAGGATGAAATGGATGTCAGGGAATGAAAGACAGCTAAGTAGCTTTCATTATGCTAACAGAAGGAAGGTGAGTGAACATTATATAGGAGCAATTAAGAAATTCCTAAACAATATTCATATATGGAGGAACTAGTGCATATATGAGCGAATAAGTATTCATATTCATAACTATTTCCGAAGAAAACATAGAGAAATAACAGGAATTGAGGACAGAGCACGACTATGTGACATCTGAGCTATTCTTTCTTCCTGCAATTTTAGATCATGACACAGATATGATATAGCAAACATAGCAACTGAAAATAGGTGAGAAAAACTTATTGTTCCATGAAGAAGCACAAGAATCCTGTAATCTATTCTTCAGCCATGAAATCCACATTAAACAGTCCAAACACAAGGTATTCTAGCAATCTCTGTTCATTAAATCTCTCAAAGCATACAACGCAAGTCTAGAAAGAGGATTATCAACCAACCACCCTTTAAAACCGTCGATAGGGTGGTTTATATAAGGAATATGTACAGACTTAGATCTCTTGATAAGATCTCAAGGAAAATATCTCAAAAATATCTGTCAAACAGATCCAAATGGATCTGAAGTAAATCAATGTTTGCTGCTAAATTGTACTCAAAATAAATGCATGAAAGACTATATGAGCTGCGCTGGGGCAGCTGGCATCTTGAAATAAATATCTAAGGCTGCGCATGAGGCAGCAGCCTCAAAAAATGGATTTAAAAGTGTCATTTGAGCCATGCGCTGGCCTCATAGTCATCACTGCGTATTTGGCCTGCAGCGCTGCCCCCAAATGTGGCTCGATACTCTGTATTTTAAATAACTAGGCATTGAATCCTTTTGTCTGCATCGTTTAGGCGGTTCCGCTGGCCTTAAGTGGCACTGATTCCTTTAAAATATGATATGAATAGTCTTTAATAGCTTTAACTATGTTCTGGTGAGTTTTAAAGGCTTAGAGCTGCCTCTTTGACTTTGATGAAGGTCTTTGAACTGTTCAATCAGCTTTTTTAATCTCTTTATGGAAAAAATAGCTGTTGTGGCACTTTCTGCAGGCTTCTGGAGGTTTCGGCGCTTGGCCGATCGAAATATTATCAAAAATGAATCAAAATTGTATAATAAAGGAGGACTGCGTACTGGTAGCATGCTGAGGCCGAAATCCTGCTGTCTGGAGCTAATCTGGACTGAAGCGATGCAAAATGGCCAGAGAATGACCAAATTCCCTCTGAACATATTGCTTGCAAATCATCTTCCCTTCAATCTCCTGTGCTTAGAGACGAGCTGGCAAAAAGATATCAGTAGCGGGGTCCCATATTACAATGTCAATTCCATTTAGAATGCCAACATAATTTTCACGATATTGCATTAGTGTATTGGACAACCAACCCACGCAAAGTGTTTCCTGAACATATGTTGGTGAAACTGTATGCTCCATAGCGCATGCCAATCATTTGGGCAAGTCCACATGGTTCATACATGGAAGGAACTAAGACAATATCTACAGCAGCATACAGCATGTGTGATAGCTCCTCACTGTATGTCAGGAGCAGATGTACATTGTTACCTTCCTTGCACCGGCTGGAAAGATACTCAAACTCCGCTTGGACTCTCCCATCCGGTGTTGTCCCAAGCAAAATGAATTTTCCACCATGATGATCGTGGAGATGACATTACCCAGCCATCGGCAGTGCTTATAGGGGAAGCATCAACATCTACCTTTGAATGCCTAGAAGTTGGGCATCTAGAAGCACTAGAATCTGCAATATGGCTTCCACTGAACACCCTTTCAATAGTTTGAACAGTTTTCATTGACGATACTTCCACAGTTGATGCATCACAATTACCCACATCTAAATGATCAGACATCTCCTTATTTTCCAAGTCAGACGAGTCTGATCCAATATTTTGAAATCCAATGGAGTCAAAGCGTTTCCCCAACAACATCTTTAAATGCAAGCCAAGGAAAAAACTAGGTGTAGCTGCAAAAGTCAACAAAAAGGATGGAATGGCTGGACCACTCTCAAAATTAACACTGCGACCATTCCTTCTGCAATTAGGAGTTTCACTTCTGCAGAGATTCATTTTTTAGATTCTGCTGTAGAAGAAATCCTATAATCCACATCATGAAAACTCTTCTCTTGCAAAGCATTTAAAATATTTGCCCTTGGATGAAACAGAGGAACTGTCATACCAGAACCCTGCAAAAACATAATTGAATTCTTGAAAGCCATGTGCCCAGACATTTGACCATTACAACTTCCAAAGAAGCATAGATTTGCATTATTTCAACTTGGCAGAGGAGAATTTTTCTGGAGGACGCAGAGAACCTATAGCGTTCTCTTGAGCTCCTTTAACTTTTCTCTTGATATGACCTGAAAGTTGTGAAAAAGAAAGCTAAGAGGCTTGCTGAAACCTTGAGAGAATGAAATCTGAACACTGCCTGAGGGGACTGGTACCTGCACATCAACAAGCTTCATTGATCCTAAGAACATGAAAGAACATTTATTTTGTAATGGATTCAAAACTGAGATCATAATCTTGCTGAAACCATTGACAACTTCCCACAAAGAACCCCCAAATGAAAACAAGCTTGAACTTGAGAAAGTATCCACCACCAAAATATCCAACCAGACAATTGGCTACACAGGCAAGACCATTCCACACTGCTTTTGAATCAAATTATTATGACAACAAACATGTTGTAGTCCATATCCAGGATACATTGGAGGCAAGAAGTTCCACAAAGGTAAGATTGGGTGTTTTTATTAAGTTCCTTAGAAGAAATAAAACAACGAAGTCCATGTCCAGAAATTATCAAGTACTTTAAGAGCGTCATGTGACTGATGACCACAGCCAATTCTGCAACACGTTTTATTGCATCGACTGAGCCCATCCAACAGCAAATCCAAAAGAGCCAGAGGAAATGATTGTCAACATCAATAATTTCAGTTAGGCATGTTGCAACTCTTTTGTTTTACTATCAAAATGATGAGGACAACGTTCCTCGTCATCCCAGTCATGTGCTACGGTCCATGTATTTTGCACTATGACAGGGTCCTCTGTAAGCTTATCTCCTTGGAGACGCACATTATAATGCAATATAATAGGAGGATATGGCTCCTCTAGATGTTGTGCCCCTCTAAGTTCAATTTGGAATTTACCGAGAAGCCCACTTGGAATGCCAACAATTGTAATAGAAGAATCTTGAGTAAGACCACAAGGAATCTGCAACAGAAAACCACCTGCCTGATTATCTGTCACATTCATAGCACTAAGAAAAAAGGGGCACCATTTATCCTTTGTCGTTTCTTAAGGCTACCATTCTTAGCCACTTTGGATGCTTTCTCCTGTTCAGTAGATCCCATAAGATCCCTCCATGCAACCACTGCCTCTTTTACACACTCCCTTCCTTCAGGTAAAAGGTTTGTCATAGCATCTTTGACCACTACAATAGTGAGACCAGCGTTAGTAGTTGTGTTACCATAGACATAGATTCCTCGGGGTGCAACAGATGCAGCAACTTGTAATAGCTGGCTCTTTCCCAGTCCAGGATCACCAACAATAATTACATGAATATCTCCTCTTACAGGAACTTTATTTTGATCCATGAGATGCTTTTACACACCTCCAATCAGTGCCAGAGTTATTCCATCTTTCACAAGTTCATGCCCATATATGGATGGGCATATTGAATGCAAAATTTAGCGAAAGATATCTGACCCGTGTTCTTCTGCAAACTTCACTATAAATTCCAGGTCACTTGACGTGAATCACTGTATGTTCAGTGAAGAAGCACCTCTTGTACTGGAAATTTTACCATCTTCTGAGTCTTCATATATAGATTGAGATTTTGAGTTCATGATAGAAACAACTTCAAGATACAGGTAAAACAAACCCTGGTTTTTTGCTTTTGCTTTTCCTCCTCCGACATCCATATCAGTGTTGATTATTTTTACTATCCCGCAAGCTGTAACCACATCACCAGGTATGCATGCATCCACTAGATCTTCAGTTAATTCACATTCTACAATTCGAGGCATTCTTCCCTCTTCATGATTTTGAGCGTGCAACCGCTCCTGTATCCTGATTTTCTGAAAATCAAGGTTCTGTGCTTCACATCTGACAGGAATAAACGTTTTTCTTTTGTAACTCGGAAGAATGCAACTGGATGGTGGTGAGTATTTCCCATCAAGAAATTGACATGTCACTGTCGATCGACATTTTGTACATGTAAAATTCATTTGTACCACTAAAGGTTTAACTACGCTGATCTTCACTACTGTTCCATGCACAGATACAAGTCTTCCAATAAAAGCAAATTTCAAATTCTTAAGTGCCAGCATAGAGTCAGGATGGTTATATAATCTAATATTTGATTTTTCCGTGATAATCTGTTGGCTTGTCACATGCCAATACCTCATGGACAGAAGCTGCCAAGCACAAGAGAGCTTCTTTAGGCACCACATCCAATGCTACATAAAACTCATTAACTGTACATGTTTTCTTAAGTTCTAAGAAGTCCACAGGCAAACAGGACATTCTATCTTCATGTCGGACCTAATTTTTCTATTATGAACTCCTGATAATGCCCACTGTTCTTAGAATGATTTTCCTTGCAGCAACCATTGCTAACAAAGAATTATCCCGAGGAATGCAGTCTGACACATATAAGAATTACTGCTTGGAAACATCATGGTTCTGGTTGCATATTCTCACATTCCTCCCGTATGGACTGGAACAAAACAGTTGACAGGTATCCCTCACCAAAACTTGGAAATACAACCGCAATCAGTTTCCTTGAGTTCCCTGATTGTTTTGCCACTTCAATTGCTGCTGCTACTGCAGCTCCCGATGAAATTCCAGCCATCAAGCCTTCCTGAAGTGCCAATTTCTTTGAGATATGCATGTCACTTTATAAATATGACTGAAGAATTCATAATTGAATTATTCAGGAATCAATATCTTTGCGTATTAGGTTGTTTCTTCATCATCATGGCAAATATCGATTTCTACTTTCTTATATATGAGGAAGCTAGAAAATGCAACATAGATGCATAGGAACAGTGCACTCAGTGCAGCGAGAGACCAATAAAAGTAGTCCAAAATGAGCTCTGTTCAGGTTGTCAGCAAACCAGCTCTGCTGCTTCCCTCTGCTACTTAGTTCTTCAAGAATAGAAATATAAAAACTGCTTAAGAAACTACCTATTCCGAAAACACTCAAATAGAGAGTGATACCTAAGCTTCTCATTGTGTCAGGCATCTGACCATAAAAGTACTCTTGCAGTCCTATCATTGTAAAAACATCTGATATACCAAATAGTATGTATTGTGGAAGCAACCAAAAAATGCATAATGGACTCATGGTATGGGGCATATCTTCCAATCCATTATCCTTTGCCACTTGGAGCCTTTTCATTTCTGTCAAGGCAAGAACAGTCATAGAAAGAATGGAAGTAAATATACCAATACCTATCCTCTGAAGTAGTGTTATACCACGCTCATTTTTGGTTATTTTTCTGGCCACTGGAACAGATATGCGATCATACACAGGCAGAAGTACAGAAAATAGAGAGGCTAATGAAGTTTTGTAAAGATGTGGCAGGAATCTCAAAGTTGTCACCAATCTTTCTATCCATTGTGCTTCCCTGTTTTGTGAAGAATGTCAGGGATTGTGCAAAGACAACCCCATACATCAAACAAGCCACCCAAATGGGTAACAATCTTAGAACAAGTTTCACCTCTTCAACCTGTGTAACTGTGCATACTCTCCACTTAATGTCTTTAAGCTTGTAATCTAAATCAACTGCCACAGTTGCCTTGTCAAGAAACATTAGCTGAATTGTAGGCAAAAGCTCTCTACTCTTTTCAACCTTTAAAAGCTGTTCTTCTTGAATAACATATATTTTCTTTTCTCCCAGGGAAGGAACAGATACATTCCATTTATGGATATTGGCTACAAAGACTTGGGTGATTCCAGTGAACGGACTATCATCAGGTAGTTTATGTCGGTACAATCTTTTCCCACACATGAAAAGAGAGAGTGCTATTGCCATTGCCAAGGTGGGTATACAAAACCCAAAACCCCATCCAACATTTTCTTGAATGTACATGAGCACAGATATAGACACAACCATACTACTGGACATTCAACAGTACCACCAATTGAAGAATGAATTCTTGTGCTTCCTCTCGTCTGGGTCTCGGTCATCAAACTGGTCTGCCCCAAATGCTTGCAGACAAGGTTTGTGCCCTCCTTGCCTCAGTAGCAAATATGGAACATTGCAGCATGCAAAGTATGACATATTTGGCTTGTGAAAATGTCGATCATGAAAGATGAATACCTGCTATGAGAAGGAGGCTAACAGATCACAGAAGCCTCAAATCAATAACATTCCAAATCTCTCTAATAGGTTCACATAATAGTTTCCTTGAGAAAGGAAAATCCCACCAACTCTTTGTTTCACTTCTAATCCTAGGAAGTAATGCATCAAACCAGTATCATTCATTTCAATCTTAGAGTTGTTGGGAATGGGTCCCCTAGGGTCAATTTTGGGGTTAAAATCCCATGTTTTGGGGCTAAAGGCCCCAGTTTCATGTAAAGAATGTAAAGTCTTCACATTTTGTGGCTGCGGAGTGCAACGATGTAAGAAGTCAAAAAGGGTTTCTGCCCTTATTTTAGATAGTGTATGTCAGCTTGATGAGATCTACCCTTGGTCCACGGACCAAGGGATTATATAAAAAGGGAGCCTTAGAAGAGTCTAAGGCAGTTCAGAAGTTTTTGGTAGAGTTCTAAGTAATTCCTTGGGTCTGTGAGAGCTAAGAGCGAAGAGTCTTAGAGTAGGAATAGGCTCTGCAGCTGAGTGCGTAGAGGCCTAAGGTAGTAGTCCGTAGCTAAGTGCGAGGACCCCTACAGCTATGTGTGCAGGATAGTCAGAGTCTGTACTGGAAATCTAGATTATCAATAAACAGAAGTATTCTAGCATTACCTATGTATTTTACTTCTATTAATTGCATGTGATTATGTTATACACTAGGTTTATGTTTTATTTCTATTCTGATGCACGAATCTATATGTTTTTCTTTATTATATGAATGCCAGTAAGGGTATATGTTTACGCAAAGATAATCATAATTACCTATTTAGACCATACGAAACTCAGATAATCTGAGTAAATATAGAAGCAAGAGTAATTACAGAGGCATGTAAGTGTCTGATCTACCTATTTAGTGTCTGCAAAGGACGATCGAAGACTTTCACAGAGGCTTCAAGGATGAATAAGGGAAGTAAATTGATAATCCCTAAAGGTCTTATTGATTTGTGCTAAGGCAGAGTGACGATATAAAACCAACATCACAACCATCTCAATGTATGGAAAGTTGGTTCCTGTATCCCCCCATACTACTTCGGGGAGACTTTAGTCCGCACTCCGCGGAATGATGCAAAAACGGCCAGTAGTTTAGGGATTTTCTTGGCTACTGAACGTTGAAACTGGGTTAGGGCCCATCTAGCCAACAAATGGTTCTATTGCCGGGACCGAGATCTGCATAACAAGATGTGTGATGTTTCATCATTGGAATCCAACTAAGAAGGAGATCAAAGACTAGTTGGATAGAAAGATCCACAAATTCATGGCGCAAGAAAAAAGGATTCCGCGATTGATGAAAGAACGTTGGTTGGACAGATATCTGTACACAGAGCTACACGAAATCTTCTTATTTTGCCTCTTGGCTAAATTATACGAGTGGATCGCTAAGTTGGAAGATGACCAAAGAAAGTGGAGGCTTGGCAGTCCAGTAGTCTGGACTCTGGAGTTAGTGTGGAGATTGGAAGCCTCTAAAGATAAGATCATGCGGGATGTCGATCATTTGCTCGATTGTATCATAGGAGGATTTGTGATAGAGTTCGTGGATGATAGTTTAGTTAGTTATAGTGAAGCAAAGTAGTGCTTATTCAAAGGACCATGAGGTAAGTATTTAAGGTCTTTAAATAGTTGGATTAAGATGTTATTGTGTGAAAAGTCGGTTATGCAGTTATCTTGATGTTTGGGGCTATCCCAAGTGGAAAGACTTTCAGGGATGGAGGAGGAAAAGTCCCTGAATATAGCCCGCTAATTGAACCTCCTCTGAGTGACGACGAGGGAGCAACACAGGCTTCTCCACAGAGCACTATTCATTGGATAAAGCAAGGGTTTGTGTGAATACCTCATCCACCCACACCACCTCCATATTCACCTCCATCGCTTACACCCTCACCCACACCACTACTACCTCTACCACCATTCAATATGGTGAGCTTTGTAAAGCTACTTGTGTTCAAGGGCATGGGAAATGAAGATCCATACTAGTTTTGGTTCATTGTGAAGGTTTTATGGGAATCTTAGGGTATCATGGATGATCAAATGAAGAAAGCAACATTGTTTAGTGCTTTGCAAGACCGCGCACTAATGTGGTACATTAAGTACTGCACGGATAATATGATCTATGCATTAAAAAATATCTAGACTACACTGAATAAGGAATTTAGTAGACCTAAGTCTGAAGGAAAATAAATTGTGGGATTCAAGGAGATCATGATCAAGCCTGGTGAGACACCATGTGATTTTGACCAAAGATTGAAGTGTATGATCTGCGAGGCCAACATGAATCTGACTGATGAGTAGCACTGCAAATGGTTTGTGGCCTCACTCTTGCCTCATCTAAGGGTTGCACTATCACAACAGAAGATTGGGACCGAGGCAAAAGCTCTAGAAATAATGATGAAATTGCATGAGACACCAATGCAAGAAGCTAATTTGGGGGCTCAACAGATTCATGCGTAGTTGCAATACCTTTGCCTCGAAATGTAGTGTTTGAAAAATGACAGAACAACTCAGCCAAAGGCATGCAAAGAAGTGTGGTGGATAAAGTGCAAAAGTGAGGGGCATGATAAAGATCACTCTCCAATTTTCATAAATTATGTTGCAGTAGGGGGATTAATGCCTCTAAGGCTGGAAGATGTAGCAAGACCAAGTACCGGGCCCACATTATGGTGTGGTATCTGTTCAGTAGTTGGGAAACATGTGAAAGAAAATTTCCATTTGCTGTAGGAATTCATACAGACACCGCAACATCTCTTGTGCAAATTCTATCAATTAATGGGACATGATGAGCACAATTGCCGCAGTTACAAATTAATGATTGACAGGACACCTACATACGGGGTGTAGGAAGAGACACGATCTCTAGGCCAAGGCACTAGAGGTGCGCGAGGTGAGTATCAGGGCAATGGATAAGGCTGAAGTGGAGGAGGACCTGGTAGAGGTTGAGGGTAGATTACTTGTTACAATTATGGGGGACCAGGACCAGGACACTACACGTGAGACTTCCCAAATCCAACGTGTTTGTGATGCCACTATTGTACTCAGTTTCAACATGAAATGGAGGATTGGGCGATATTGTTGGCTAAGATATGCGAGAAGGGGGTGCAACCTCAGCAACCGACTTAGAGCCTATATATGATCAGGTTTGAGCCTCCCGAGGAAGATCATAAGGTAAATATTGTGCTACGGAGTGGGGAAAAGACTGGAGAAGATTAGGGGAAATAGCCTGAAGAAGGTGTGTGGGTCTGCAAAGCACTAGAAAAGGAGACCAGGTTTGATATAGAACATGCAAAAGAAACATTTATGGAAGTGAAGAAAATATTCGCTGAGGCATCTACCTCAAGGAGACAGGAGAAGCTGACTGAAGGAATGGACCCGTCCATGATTACCACATTCTTGGAGACTTGCACAAAATTGCTACGCGATAGCAAGGCTGTGAAGGGACTACAGGAGATGATCAATAGGTGCGTTGGCAAGGAAAATGCTACTAATAGACTGTGCATAGTTAGAAATCTTGGTAAGCATAAGGCAAGAACTGGATGTGAGATGAGACTCACCGCACATATAGGAGAATATGAAATCGATCAAGTTATCTTGGACCTAGTGTCCGATGTGAACATTTTCCCGAAATAGACATGGGAGGGAATGGGGAGGCCTACAGTACAATGGTCTCCCATTTAGTTAAGGATGGCGAATTAGTAGAAAATCATCCCAATGGGGAGGTTTCAAGGGGTAATAGTTGATATTGAAGGCATGAGCATACTAGCTAATTTTGAAGTGATAAAGATTGTTGATGACAACAATACCTAGCCCGTGGTCCTAAGGATAGATTGGGCCACTGAAATGAATGGGGTAATCAATTAGAAGAAGAAAAATATGATATTTGAGAAGAAATAGCTCCACATAGTGGTGCCACTGAACCCTCTAGAAGGACTGCGCTATACTAAACCGGTCCACGATTATGAAAGTGATAATGATTTGGACCAGATTTACAAGCTAAAGACACGAGATCGAGATTAGGTGAATCCGACAGCAGATGGACGTATAGCATGGGACCATGAAAGTTCTTGCACATCAAATTCAAATGAAGAACTGGAGCAATGGTAGAATCAACTGCATGAAGTATCTACAATGCGTTGTAATATGAAGACGAAGTCATTATGCTGTGTATCCTCAAAGGTAAGAAATATTCCTTACTATGATGGTTTAACTAATGTTGATCACTTTTTGGATGGATATGAGAGAGAATTTCCAAGGAAGCATTGCTTCCAGGCCATGGATTGGGCACTTCATGCTATGCCTGCGAGATGGTGTGGCATGCACAAGAATAGTTTTGATGATTGGAACATATACAGAAAAATTATGGGAGTGTGGTTTGGCCACCCACAAGTGTGGCTAACAAAACAAATGACGGGAGAAATGATCCGCATGATAATTTAGCCAAATGGATTGAAGCGCATGGAGTGAAGCCTAAGCCAGAGTGGGTACATCTGTTTTGTCATACCTTGGATGTTATACCAATGAATTGGTAATTGGAGATGGAGCTCTGCCATGGCACTGAAGAATGGGATGTTTTGCGCCAAGGATTTTTTATGAAGTTCAACTTTGAGGATGGGTTTGAAAGTATCGATGAAGCATTGTAGGAGGTTAAGGCATCAATTTGAAGGTTACCACAGGATCCTCTAGATTTGATTGAACTTGATTGGACTACCCAGCTAAGCCACATGGTGGACTGCTACAATGTAACAGTGGAAGAAGACGACGAAGACCCAAGGAAGATTAATATTCTAAATACTGTAGGTCATTGTGAAGTTGAAGGACTATAATTAGAGAACCAAGACATAATCAAGCCACTCAAAACTAGACAATTGAACATTTGGCATGGAGGCAGAGCTGAAGCTTGCCAATATTAGGGACTACTTGGGCGATGCGATAGTCAATAAGGTCATCGATCTAATCCGTGAATATCAGGATCTATTCCGCACAAAGTTTTTAGATATGAAAGTGATAATAGGGGACCTCAATGTCACTAAGATCACTCTAAAACCATACGCAAAGCTAGTTATGCCAAGACTGTACCTCCTCAATCTGAATATAAAGGAAGGGTCTATTTGGAGTTGGATAAAATGCTTGCAGCATGTATTATTGAACCAGTGGAAGAATCTCATTGGCTGAGCCCAATAGTAGTTCAGGAAAAGAAGCAGAAGGATAAAATAAGGATATGCCTAGATCTTAGGAAGTTGGATGATGCCTACATGCATGATCCCTTCCCAACTCCATTCATCGATGTAGTGCTAGGAAATGTTGGCGACCAAGAAGAATATTCATTTACTGATGGGTTCTTAGGGTACCATCATATCAAGATCATGCCGAAGGATAGGAGTAAGACAACCTTCGCGACTGAATGGGTATGCACCAGTATATGCTAATGAGTTTTCTGCTAAAGAATGTGCCGGTGATCTTTTCGCACATAGTCATTGCAACATTCAATGAATTCATTCATAAATCTTTGGAGGTATACTTTAATGATTGGACAATGTTTGGATTGGTAAAGTGCCACGTAGCAAGTCTGCGCTTTATACTAGATACATGCCAGAGGTACTAGATCGCAGTCAAACTGAAGAAATGTTTGTTCTATGTCCTTTTTGTGATCTTGCTGGGTCATGTGGTATGCAGAAAAGGCTTGACGGTAGACCCTATGAATATGCGGTCATAATCAATTTGGAGGCACCAAGGAGTGTGAAACAACTGCGTGCAATGTTGGGGCATACAAGATACTATAGGAAATTCATCAAGAGATATGCCCATATCACCACGCCGATGGGAAAACTATTAAAGAAGGATGTTACCTTTTGTTGGAATGAAGAATGTCAGAAAAGCTTGGATGTGCTAAAGGAGAAAATGGTCACCATCCCGATCCTAGTCTTCCTAGATTGGAAGTAGGAATTTTATGTGCATGTGGACATGTCATGTCTTGCATTGGGAGCGGTACTAACATAGGTCAATGAAGGGGAACTTGATCATCCTATAGCATTTGCAAGTAGGAAGCTGTCCAAAGTTGAGAAAAATTATTCCACAACATAGTGCGGGGGATTAGCTCTGGTGTACACGCTCCAAAAGTTTAGGAATTATCTATTGGGCAGAAATTTTAGGATGTATATAGACCATTCTACATTGAAATACCTAATCAACAAGCCTTTGTTGTGGGGAAGGTATGCGGATGGCTGTTGTTGTTCCAGGAGTGTGATTTTGAAGTCATTTCGAAAGCGAGATAACTGAATGCAAGACTTGATCATTTGTTGCGCATTGAAACTGGAGAAGAGCCTACTAATTTGTCACGCAACTCTTTGCAGTGTGCATCACATACAGTCACTTTGAAGATACTATACACTTCCTAATGAAAGTAACAACTCCAGAAGGATATACAAGTCAATAGAAGAAGGAACTGGTGGTGCACATGGTAGAGTTTTTTGTCATTACAGGGCACTTATCCAAAATGGGATTGGATTAAATATTGTGACATTATGTGCCATAGTTTGAATGAACCAACATCCTCACCGAGGCTCATGGTGGAGCTATGGGAGGTCATTATGCAGGAAAAGAAACATCACAAAAGATTGTACGCACTGGGTTGTGGTGGTTGACCTTGCATAAGGATTCAAAAGAGGATTGTAGGGCATACGATGCATGCCAAAGGACTAGCAGACCCTCGTGTTGGGATGAGCTACTGCTAAACCCATAGATATTGTTACAACCCTTCGAGAAGTGGGATATTGACTTTGTGGGACCAATTTAACCTCCAGGAAAGAAGATGGGTGCACGGTACATCATCACCGTGACTGAGTACTTAACCAAATAGGTGGAGGCGCAACATGTGAAGGATTGCGCAAGGATGAAAACAAAAAAAATCATATTTCAGTAGGTGCTGAGAAGGTTTGGTTGTCAAAAAATTTTAATGAGCGATCACAGTATGCATTTTCTTAATTAGACGATCAGCGTGATGACAGAGGAATTTAACGTTTGCCATCAGAAGAGCACGCCATATCATCTGTAGGCTAATGGGACAATGGAAGCATTTAATAAAATATTGGAGAGCATGCTAACAAAGGTTTGTAATGCTCAAATAAATGACTAGGATGTGTGCGTACCCGCAGTGCTATGGGCTTATAGAATGACTTGCAAGAATTTGATTGGACAAACGCTATTCAGACTGGTTTATGGCATAGAAGTTGTGATGCCGATGAAGTACATTGTACCTAGTCTACACATAGCGACACTCACCAGAATGGCGGATCAGAGAACCCTGGAGGAGAGGATCACACAGCTACCGGAGCTTGAAGATGATAGATTTATAGTTGGGTTGCATCAACAAGTCCAAAAGGAGTGCAAAAAGGCATGGCGCGATCGGCACATCAAGCTAGGCACCTTCAAGGTAAATGATTTAGTTTCATTATATGACATCAAGTTTGATAAATTCCTAGGAAAATTTAGGATGCATTTCCTGGGGCCATATGTCATAAAGGAGATTACCGATGGTGGGGAAATTCAATTGGTAAAATTAAATGGAGAACCCTTACCGTGAAATGTGAATGGCAGATGATTGAAGCCATACACTGGTGATCTAGCTAGATGACTACATAATGGAAGCATAGTCTTAGTGCTTTAGGCAGCTAAAAGGGGGTGCGGGACTATAAAGTACACTGCCTGGTTGTGGAGCTACGCAATTGTGGAACTACACGGGATGAATGAATGTCATAGTGTCAGGTGAAACATGCAAGGAGTTGTTCTATTAAAGAAGGAACCAAGCAGGGCAACCGGAAAGCGACCATTATGGTCACTGTTCATGATTTAGCAATGAAAAAATGGCTGAATGGAGCGAGGGGGTGGCATTTAAGTTGGAATTTAAGGGAAATATCTTTGAAAATCTACCACCAATCTAGAATTTATGAATGAATTTTAGGGGGGAATGATCTTATTTGAATTCGAAAATCCCTATAAATTACATATGGCTACCGAACGAAAAACACTTGGCAATTTGAGAATTGAGGTGTTGAGCTCTCAGGTGCATATGAATTGTGAGTACTTTGAAGCTTTTGATAACGAGTTCAATTTTTGAGGCATTGCCGAGGAAAACGCATGAGGTTTTATCTAGTATCATGTCAGCACCCACAAAAACTATGACTGCTGGAGAAGAAATGACGGTTGAGGGAGTTGCTCTGTAGGTAGAAATGGTAGCTGAGGAAGCTGCCCCAAAGATAGCAAGGGTCGAAGTACCTGAGAGGTACCCAAATCACCAAAGATACTGAGGTTGAGGCCTAGGCCAACCAAAGGGGGTCCAAAAACGAAGAAAGATAAGCAGAAAGCGACACTACCGGTGTGTACATCACCTAGAAAACACTCGCAGAAGGAAAATCCCACCACACAGGAGAAGGGCAAGGTAGTTGACCTAGAACTTGAAGAAGACAGCGAAGAAATCAATATGGGTGGGGAAAACATTGACATGTGGGTCGAGGATGTTAACGTTGAAGGGTCCAACCCTATCTCTAAACTCCCCGAATACATTCCTCTGCGTCGAGGCAAGCCAAAGGTCCCCAAGGACATTGATAAGAGCAAAGTCACATTGCATACACCATTGTTGCTAGACAAGATCACATTTGAAGGACTGCACCTAGTGCGCATCCCCCTTTTAAACCTAGAGGATTGTGATTTGGCTAATACATTGCGCTTTCCCCACTTAGTGACTGATTAGTCCATGCACCGTGTCTTTTATAAGGACACTGATGTGACCACACTGGAGCAAACGAAATGGATAAAAGGGTTGGACAAGGAAGGATTTTTAAACATGCTATTGGTGTCACTTTACAACTGTGCACCCATAAGCATGATAGTGATCAAACAATTGCTATGCTTGGCGCACGATGGGTGCCTGTGGCTAGAAGAACCAATACCGATCACTAACATGCTAATCCATATGATCACTCTACTACCACATTCAGGACTAAATCTAGCCAGGTCATTTGGCAAAAATAAAGTGAGCATGACCTTGTAAGAAAATGAAGGGAAAATTTAAGCTCATCAAGAAGTCGCGTGGCTACTCCATTTCTAGTATAACTAACCTGTGGTTAGAATCGCCACCTAGATCTCGGCAAGGAAAATTATGAGAAAGTGTCATGTAAATGAAGTGTCGGAACTAATCGTATCATTAGTAGCCCAGTATGTGGAAGGTGTACAATTCAACTAGGCATGCTACCTTTGCAGTGAGTTCCTCGCAAAATTCAGAGAGGCGGAGGATCAGAGAAAAAAATTTCACTATGCATGGTCTACTATCCATAGTAGTGGTTGCAATGGGAGTTACTGGAGGATAGTTAGTTTCCTCTTGTCAAACATGATTTATTGGATGCACAAAAGGGTCAAGGATAGCAAGATATTTTGGATCTTGATGGAGATGAGTATCAACATGGCACAGCTACCACTAACCGCCTTCAAACAGTTGGCAGAGTGTGTGGAGTTCAAGGCGGACTTCCACTCTATCTCCATGCAAGCGTAGAAGGAAACTAATCAAAAATGGTATGACCTTCAATACCTAGCCATAGATGATGCAATAGCAGCAGTCCTCAACTGCTACCCTACAGAGTGGGGCATGACGTCAGACTTCACAGCTGGGTCTAGCAAGTCTACGACAAAGTAAAAGAAGTAAGAGGCTAAACTAAAGATGGAATAGTTGGCTAAAAGCAGGAAGAAATAGGTTGATGACAAAGACAAAGTGAAGAGTGCTACCAAAATACAAACAGAAGGGTAGGAAGAAGAGGAGGAGTGTGACTCTGATAGGAGTCAGAATTCTCCTTCCCCACAAATAAAAGAAGAAAAGAAACGATATGAAAAAGGAGGAGAAGACCTGAAGACTACTTCATTCTAGGATAAGCACAAAAGGGAACAGGAGAAAGTAGGGCCATGAAAGAAGTCCAATGCCAGCAAAATGTCCCTCGACCCAATCACCATGACAAAAGATGATTTGAATGACATTGGCAATGCGATGAGGGATGGGACCCCGGAACTGCTGCAGCAATTCGAGCAACAACAAAAATAGGCCTTGGGTGCCATTCAAATGGGTTTGCATGAGCTAAAAATCCAAGCATCACAAGTACAGACCAGTGTCGGGTGAATTAGTATGACGTCAGCTAGTTTGGCGCTTGGAACTTTCGAGGCAACAGAAATGGTGCACACGCTGCATTCTCAAGCCATAGTGTTGCTAGATGGAGCACTGACTACTGCAGTAGAAGTTGACAAGGCTATTGTCAGTGCCCTCAAGAGGTTTGGGCTAAATTTTTCCACACTTCCAGGTGAAGCCCTTCACACCTTGCAAGATGGTGTGATCGCAGAACTTAAGGCTCAGTAACAATGCGCCTTGAATGTTATGAGTGAGCAGGAGGTGAACAATGCTAAGTTGTTTATACAAAAGAATTATTCCATTGATATCCTTAAGGTGACCATGGAAAAGAATGAGCACATGACCAAGGTGGTGACTGAGGCATGCAGGACTATTCCAGAGCTAGATATTCCTAAAGATGCGCTAGTGGATGTGAGAATTTGGCAGCTTCCTACTAGTGTGTGCGAAGCGAGAAGAGATCTGGCTAAGGTTCAGTTTGAATTGAACCACAAAACTACATATCTTGAGTTCAGGACCCAAACTTTGACTCCACTAGAGGTTAAGGAGCAATGCGCGATCACTGTCAAAGATGCAGTAGTAGCTATACATGTCACCATGAAGGAGTGCATTGTGTTCTTCGAGCAGTCGCATGAAGTAGTCACCAGCCTATAAGAGGATCCCACTATGCAAAGGTTGGAAACAAAGGCACAAGATCTATAGCAGAGATATGATGAGGTTAAAGTGATGGCATGCATTATAACCATTACAGAAAGGTTAGCGAAGCTGCAAGATGAAAAGGCATTGAAAGAATAGGTGGATGCAGCTTACCATAAGGAGATAGTAATAAAGGCCAGATTGGGACCTTGGCTAGAGGAGGCCTATGTACTCACTGTCTCCATTGAAGGGAAATTGGTCAGTTTGCAGGTGACAAAGTAGAAAATTTAGGCAAACAACACAGAGCCAGCGACGGAGCAGCTAGTTGAGCTAGTGAAGCATGCAGCAACACAATGCACCACCGAAGTCACAGTGGTACAAGTGGACTTGGGAGGTTTTCATGAAAAGATCTCTGCATGAGCAGAGTGACTCTAGGGCAAGTCACCAAATGTGTGTAGGGGGTCTATTGGGAATGAAACACCTCAGGTAAATTTTGGGGGTTAAAAGCCCAATTTTTGGGGCTAAGGCCCAAGTTTTATGTAAATAATGTAAATTCTCCACAATTTGTGGCCACGGAGTGCAAAGATGTCAGCAGTCAAAAAGGATTTCCTCCCTTAGTTTAGATATTTTGTGTCAACTTGATGAGATCTACCCTTGGTCCGTAGACCATAGGATTGTATAAAAAGGGAATCTTAGAAGAGTCTAAAGCAGTTCAAATTTTTTGGTAGAGTTCTAAGTAACTTTTTCGGTCTGTGAGAGATAAGAGTGAAGAGCCTTAGCATAGGAAGAGGCTCTGTAGCTGAATTCACAAAGGCCTAAGGTAGAAGTCTACAGCTAAGTGTGCGAACCCCTGCATCTGTGTGTACAAGATAGTCAGAGTCTGTACTAGAAATTTGGATTATGAATAAAGAGAAGTATTCTGGAATTACCTATGTATTTTACTTCTGTTAATTGGATGTGATTATTTTATACACTGGGTTTACGTTTCAATGCTATTATAATGCACAAGTCTATATGTTTTTCTTTGTTATATGAACTCAAGTAAGGATATATTTTTACATGAAGATAATTACAATTACCTATTAAGACCGTATGAAACTAATATAATATGAGTAAATATAGAGCTAAGAGTAATTACAAAGGCAAGTAAGTTCCTGAACTATCTATTTAGTGTCCGCAAAGGATGATCACAGACTTTCATGGAGGCTTTAAAGGAAAAATAAGAGAAGCACATTTACGAGCCCTAAAGGGCTTATCGATTTGTGTGAAGGAAAATTGAGGATATAAAATTGAGATCACAACCATCTCAGGGTGCGGAAACTTGGTTCCTACATCCCCCTATACTGCTTCGGGTGAGACTTCATTCCGCGCTCAGCAGATTGATGGTGCAAGGGCCAGTAGTGTAGGGATTTGCTTGGCTACTTAACACTAAACATGGGTCAGGGCCCATCAACCCAATAAGAGGCAAAATCCCTCTTACACTTGAACATCAGAGGCGCATAGAATAAATCATCAGTGTATAAAAGCAAAACCGAAGGAATAGCTTGGACCACTATGACGTATAGGTTTGGGTCAATATTGCTTCTTGTGAATCCAATCTTCACGAGGTAACTATCAATGTAGGCATACCAAGCCCTAGGGGCTTGCTTCAAACCATAGAGTGCCTTATTCAACCTAAAAACATGAGTCTTCATGTCTTTCATTTCAAATCCACGTGGTTGCTCAACAAATACTCCATCCTAGAGTATGCCATGAAGAAATTCAAATTTCACATCCATCTGGTGGAGCGTCCATCCTTGACTAGCAACAAGGGAAATAATGGATCTACTAGTGGTATAGTAAGAAACAGGTGAAAATATATCATCATAGTTTTGTCCCTCTTTCAGAAGAAACCTCTAGCCATGAACCTCACATTATATTTCTCAAAAATTCCATCAATTCCATGCTTGATCTTATATAGACACTTCAAGGTCGCGTTATACTTTCCTTTAGGTCTTGGAACAACATTCCATACAACATTCTTAATTATAGGTTCATACTCTTCGATCACGACATCCTTCCAAACCTACTCTTTCAATGCAACTTTGAAAGTGGGAGGCTCAACCTAGACGATAGTACTCATATCTACAATGTATATGTTGGGTAATTTAATGGACCTAAAATTACTTCATTAATTTTAAACCAACATTCATGTACTTATGAAGTGTATGTGTACCATATATTCTAGGAATTCTATGTTTGGATGAAATTGATCTAAGTAGGGATAAATATTAGATGAGATTAAAGGGTTCTCATGCACATGCTCTTTCCATTAAAGCTATATAAAATCCAAATGTCAAATTGTATTGAAAAATAATATATAACTTAAAATCTTAATTTATTCTAATTACAAAAATGAAATTCTATTTCTAATTTCATAACGAATTTCAGAAAAGAGATCCTAATACTAATTTGCAGAACTGAAAGTCTAATACTACTTCGCAAATGGAAATCTTAACACTATTTGCAGAAAAGGAAAATTAACTCATAAATGGAAATTCTAACTCTAAATTATAGTAATAAACATTAATGCTAGTTTCTTATAGAAGGAAAGTAATTTGAATGAACTATACCTTCAAGTGATTACTAATGTCTGCTAATAGATTTGAAAAATCATCTACTAACCATCCACGAAATTTAACTGAGTCATAAAACTAAATTGATTGAATAAAATACATTCTGGAAATAAATATTTTTGTATTTATTTATATGAGCACTATGGAAATAAAACAATATGTGATTAGAAAATAACTAAAATGTAACTATTTGTATTGACAAAGAGAAGAAAAAATATATGAAATCTCTAATTAGATGAAAACTGTCTATGAGAAATTTTAATGTAAATAGAAACTAATTGTCCTTACAACTCACAGGGGGGGCCTCCCATGAGTGTAAGTTCATCACCGATCAATGGAAATCCATGTGCACAACAATTGTCATCTATAGGTACCTTTCATTTCTTCATTGGTGCATTGAAACCTATCTAACCATGGACTTAACTGTAAAATTTGATATTAGCTACAGAATGTGCAAGATTTTATAGTTGTGGAGATGTTTTAATTATATTTCATAAAGAAACAATAGATTCTAAAACATGGATGATTAATACATTTCATATCCTTGAGTAAGTATGTGATTATGTTTATTAGGTTGAAATTGCAACAACGTCGTCACAAAAATGTAAAGTAAAGGTAAAAAGGGTAGTCAAAAAGAGAATTATTTCAGACTTCAACATTCCCCCACACCAAATTTCTTGCATATTGTCATGCATCAAAAATTAAAAATTGATTCCTTCTTCTTCTTCACTATATAATATCATAAGCTTGTGCAAACATGTCTAGACTAGCGATTTCCTTTCCGTTTTTTATGCTAAAGGTTTCCCTTGGTTTCATCATCAGGATTTTACTCTACAATCCCCTGATTTGTTTTTGAGAAATCTATTGTTTGCTTTGAGCTTATTTATTTTCTTGTACGAGTGGCATAGATGAGAAATTATATTATCATTCTAAGTCCTTAATATTTCATTTTGTATCTTTACTACTTCTCGTTCCTATATAAGGTGTTTATTAATTACATCTAACTCAGATTTATTTTGCTTCAAAGCATCCTCAATACTATGTTCTTTTTTAGGAGTATGATTTGACGAAGGAGTTTCATTAAATGAATTATCTTGATTATGAGAGGAGAATATTACATGTTGTTGCACTCTTTGTTGTAAAGACTCCACGAATTCATAGGTTTCTTGTTTTACTCGATCAATGTCAGTGTTTTCCCTGTCGGGCTCAATGTTTGAGCCAGTATCATGTATCCTTCTTGTTCGAGATCGATCATTTTGGAGATTTTACATTTAAGAGTTTGAAAGTTATTTTTCTTCTTCTCAGTTTCATTCTAGATTCTTCAATGTTCTCACTTTTCTTCCTTTTATTGTTTTTTTGCTATTTTGTTTTCTTTGGTTCTTCACTTTCTTGAGGCAGTTTAATATTTTAGTTGGCTCTCTTTCTTATAAGACTTCTATTTTCATTTTTCTATTTATATTTTTCCAAATACTAAGAGAGAGGAGTATCATATTCAAGTGGGTCTTCTAGTGCCTTTGTTTTATTCTACCCTGAATTCTCCTTCTAATTTTCATCTTCACGGTTAGGGCTTGGAAATGACCTATTGTCATGCGGAAAGAGTTATGTTTGCGGACAAACCTAACCTCCCTAGGAGTCTAAGACTCTCTAGTGACAAACAAACCAAACAAGAACAATCCTTCTCTAAACACACGTTATTTTATGAGAGATCAAGTGTTTTCCGATCTTACCTTAGGTCCAACGCTTGTTGTAGCAGTCCAGCCTTGCTGATCCAGATGAGCTCCTCCTTCACTTTACGACCTGCATACACTAACAAAGCAAACGATTACATAACACCTGAATATTTCATAAAACAAAGCATATTCGTCACATAGACCAAGGAGTACATGAAATAATTCATTAACAACAAATCATTGAGAAGAATGGACTTATTTGTATTAAGGAAACAAAAA
>APFE030403861.1:3322-30937 GCA_000404065.3 Pinus taeda
TTCATCTCTAATGGCTTTTAATAGAAGGGCTTTCAAAGTTTCCTCATCTAAATTACTCATTTTTGCTCTTTTCAGGTAATATTAAAATCTTTCAAGTAAATCCTCCAAATTTTCATCTTCCTTTTGCACCATCTTGAATACCTCATCCTTGTGATTGGTGGGCATACAATAGTCCAGGTACCTATCCAAAAATTTTTGTTTCATATCATTCCAAGTACTAATGGATTGAGTGAGTAATCCCATGAACCATTTCAAGGCTGCCCCTTTCATTGTTGAAGGGAACAATTTGAGTTTTTGAGCGTCTTCCAGATAATCATAAGTTCGACATACGACCTCAAACTCAAATAGAAATGTTTCAGGGTCCTCATTTCTTAATCCATGAAAGTTTAGGAGGACAGATGTCGAAATTTTTTTCATTGTGGCTCAGGAGTCATCATCGACTATAGGAAATCCGAATGAATTGTCTCCATCCCTATTTCCTCCAATGTTACCTCTACCTCCTCCACCTCTACCTCACCTACCAAGTCTGGTTGCCCTTCTTCTGCCAAGGTAGTTTCCTTCAGAGACTCAGAGTTTCTCTGGTTCCTCTACCAAGGGTGAATGAGGAGGAATTTCTCCTTCTTCCTCAGGTGATTCTACTTCTTCAATTTACAATCTGCCTCCCTATAGAAGGAAGGATAGAATCTCTTTCTAATTCAGATTCAATAGATGGTGTGGGAGAGTCAACTACTGCCTCTTGAATTCCAGGAATCCTAGAGCTAGGAGTATGAGTTGGAGATGATGGAGGTGTCTCTTTCCTATTTCTTGCAGTAGATGGAGTTGTGAAAATCGAACTCTTGGCTCTAGCTAAAAACCTTCGCCTAGAATCTCTTGCTCTATGCATGCCATTTTTTATTTTTCCTCAAGTCAGGGTGATAATTCTCTTTCTGATCTTCCAGGTCACTCTAGGTGTAAGAAGAGAGCATACTCAAGAAACTATTAAACCAATAACTTTCTCTTTTCTGATCCTCTAGATCACACTAGGTGCAAGAGGAGAGCATACTTTGAGAGGTTATCAATTTTCCTTTCTTGAAATTTTCTTGTTTTTATATTTTTTTTAGAAATTGGCTACCTAATTTCACTTCCCCAGCAATGGCGCCAAAAATGTTTGGTCAATTTAGTGATGTCTAAATTGCAACTTTTAAATGTCAACTCGGGCTCGTAAGCTGATGAAGTGAGGTGTACTGTATGTACTTAGGCAATTGTTTCTTAAGCTTTTGTTGTTTTTAACTTTTTATGCTTGTTTTCAAGTATATCTATCCTACTATGATGTGATGGAAATGAAATAAAGTGAGTGAAGTGTGTGAGATTGTGATGAGCTTTTTATAACTTAAAAGTATTCTACAAGAAAGCTTGAACAACAATTGAAATGAAATAAACTCTTAAAGGAAAATAAAGGCATCAAATAAAAGACTAATGACATTGGTCCAGTATCTCTGCTGCTGCAAGAAAATGAAGATGAAATCTATGTCAAATAAAAACTAAGCAATGTGAAACTAAAGTAAATCTACATAAAAGAAAGACTAGTCACAAATACTTTAACTTCTTCTTAACGTCTTGTCTTTTAACTGAATATATCATGTGAGAGACAATTAAAAATAAGCCAAGCAATTGTAAGTTCTTGAACAACTAAACCAAGCTGTGCTAAGTGATATCTTGGTCCTCAATAAAGATATTAAATTATGGAGAAGAAACCATCAATAAATAAACAACTTGATGTCGAAAAGCAGAAAGCAACTATGCAGATTAAAGAAATGATAGTAAGGAAATAAAGGCTGCAAAACAAGGAAGGTCAACAACATAGACAAGATGAACACAAGTGTCACTAGTTGTGAAAAAGAAAAGAAAGAAACTATCCCGGGCATGCCTAAGAAACTTGCATAACACACTGATCAGTCATGGAAAAGTGCAGAAATATTAATAAGCAGAATTCAAAATGTATATACAGCTATTGTACATGATCAAAACACAGCAATCAAAGGCATTCTGTACAACTATTATACATGAAATAAGAAAAAGAAATGCAGGAAATTAAAGAGTACTATACAAGCCTTCAATAAACAGGGGCCCTCTGCCTACTCCAGCCGGTTAAATGATCAATTACACGCTCAAATGCAAAACAACCTTCTCGTATATTATGCATCAAAATAGAAAGTACAGTGGGAGTTCAAAATTACATATTAGCAGCTAACAGCCAACTATCCAGCGTTCAAAGATGCTTTATTTATAACAGAGGAAAGCAAACTAACTTAACGAAAAATAAGCTATTCAAATAGCTGTGTAAAAAAACGTAGTCTTGCTGCGTCCTCGGATTTAGGCAACGGTCGTTGTGGGCATTCAATCTGCTGTTGGATTCATGTTTCCCACTGTCTTCGTGGCTGAAGAGGATGCCACCTGTTCTTCATGTGCTGTAAAACAGACGCAGAGCTGTGCCACCGCTAATGACTTCTGTTGACCGTAGTTGTCTCCTCGTTGACCACGGGTTTTGATGACTGGTTTGGGTGAGCTGGAAGGACACACACCATGTTCTTGGTTCCACAAACTTGCCCATGTGGCTCTTCCTCTCGGAGGACACCTGGAACATATCATTTAATAAAATAGCTGCGGAATCCGGGGTTGGCTGCGGAAACTGGGATCAGCTGCGGAAACCCTGTGTGAGCTACGGAAATGCAACACTTTGAACCAAAATTCTAAACCAAACACAGTCATTAGCATAATTATCAAACCATGTAAAAAGTCTTAAAATACAATGATTTCAGCAATTTGATGGAGGGAATGAGTGGCAAAAGAAGGAAATGAATAGGAAAAGGAGGCTGAGAGGATGTATAAAGAAGTGTAGGTTTGAGGCTCAATAGAAAGTGATAGCAAAACAACTGAATTTGTGCTTATGGGTGAACAAGAAAGATATCAAAAAGAGGTATAATTTAAAAGGCTTACAGAGAAAATTAGAGATCAACAAGAACTATTCAACAAGAAAGAATGTGCCTTCAAAGAAGAATCTACCAAACTAAAAGCTCAACTAGAGGAGGGAAATAAGGTAGGAAAGTTATTCAAGGAAAAATGTCAAAAGTTGTAGGATGAAGTGACATCATTAAGAAATGAATTCAATGAAAGGAGCACAATCATCAAGAAACTCAGAGATAGATCCAGTTATTATGAAAGGCTTTAAGCTACAATCCGCTTGCTAAAGGAAGATCTTGAAGAATCAAAGAAGCAGAATAAAGGACTACTCCAAGCTATTAAAAAACAAGAGAACGAAGTTCTTGAATTAAGACATCAGTTGGAAGAAGGAAGGAAAGCTGAGGAGAACATAAAGAAGCAGTATCGTGAAAAGGAAGAGCATCTTCAGATGAAGGTAAATATTCTAAATGATAAATTAGAAGAAAAGGATAAGTTCTTACGATTTCAAGACAGTACTGAAATTTTGGATGATATTCTTAGTAGTGAAAGGTATCCTGCTATCAAAACTGGTCTTGGTTTTTATGAATTTGCTAAAGATGAATCTAACTCACAAGGAAAGGTAAGGAACTCTAATGAGAAATATGAAATGCTCAATAAAGAGATGAGAGGAAAACCCCATCAACGGCCAACGAAAGAAATACTTCAAAGAAAATTTTTTACTCCTCCAATGAATAATGTTGAATGTTATGTATGTCATAATCTTGGACATGTTGCAGCCAGATGTAGAAGAATGGTTCAAGATCATCACACAGAAAGATCATCATATTACTTTCAGGGATATTGTTTTTCTTGCAATATGTTTGGTCACAAAGCTGTTGATTGCTAAAAAAGGAATATGAAACATGTAAGGTGTTATGCATGTAACAAGCCTGGACATATAGCAAAGGAATGCAGGAATAAAGTACGGGCACCATACCAAAAGGAGAAAACTTCATCACGCTTGAAGATATGGAAGAAGAAGGAAGTATAGTCAGAAAGATGTGGCACAACACAATATACTCAGACACAACACAACACAGACATAACAGACTCACGGGGAGCTGAAAATATAAAACTACAGTGTTCTGAATCTCATACGCAAGCTCCATAAATGGAAGTTACATATATATGCGAGTTGGCCACTGTGCAGTCGCATATATGTCAGTCTGAGGAAAAGCAGTATAGGGCTTAGGAAAAAGGGTCTGATAGGATGCAATCCATTTGCTCTATTTGATAATGGCTACAATCTGTTGATGATGCGTGGAAATATCTTGATACTTCTAAGAAGTTTAGAAGTGTTTTGATCCTAACTTGTTGATGATGATGCCTTGATACTTCTTGCTGATATATGCATGATAAGATCTCACAGTTGGCACAGGTTCAGGGGGAGCATATTCCATTAATAATGCATTGTTGGCATTATGGTTAGTAGTCCTTGGTGATGATACTTATATGGCTAAATGATATATCGTGCTATGATATGGTTATGAGCTATCCATGACAAATCTCATATGATTCTTTGGGTTACATAATTGATGTTCATATCAGATTTGTGGTTGATTCTCTGATGATGCATATATGGTGTTTACATGGTGATCTTCATAAGGATAACGAGAAGTACAAAGCTCGAATACACATCTTCTTTACTTGATGATGAGTTACTCATGTGCTGCTTCCATCATAGGCATAAAGATCATATAATACAGTTATGATGCATGATTCCTATAGTTCTTGGCGCTCACATGGATTGATGCTATTGATGATACCAAGAAGTCTTGATACATAGTGCTGGATACATGGATGATTACTCAAAGTTGCATTGTTGGAGACATGATGATGATGAGTTCCTACCTATATGTTGATAGGTCGATACTTACATATGTTGATGGATGCAGATGTTCCCAAAGTGATGCTACTTGGATCATGCATATTTTGATGATGAGATGACTATGGCATTATACACATATGATATAATGTGAATGGTTGTATGATGATGTTCAAAAGGATGAGTTGATATCTATATCCAGACATACCTTGTTATAAGACATTTATAGGTTGTTGATCTAGAAATGGTTGTACGCGAGTTTTATGAAGAACATCCACGTATATACGCAGGTTTATGTGGATGTAGTCGCGTATAGGGTGTTTTTGAAGGAAATCAGTGGGGACAGACTTTGGTTGAAGGAAGTCTGATATGGATCTGACAGAGACCATCTGAAACAGGTTAAGGAGGAGCAGATAAATTTCTGATAATGCATTGTTGGCATTATCTTAGAAGCTTTTGGTTCAAGTACTCAGCTGTTGTTGATTTGAGGTGGAACAAATGCAGAGGGAGAATAGAAGGAGAACATGGTTGCTGATCTGAATAGTGATTGACAAATGCTGCTGATATTAGTTATTGATAACTTTCTCTATGTCATATATGTCTTTTGTTATCAAGGTCATGTAACGACATATTTTGGTTTCCCCACTATGCCTGGGATGAATGATGTAATGCACTTGTTTATCATGAGTAAACTTCTGGTGTAAGCCCACTTGGATCAGTGGATGAGTCAATATTTGTATATCCTCACTTGGTTGAGAGATGGATGTATGTATGAGACTTTGGTGATAGGAAGGTCATTTAAGATAGAGTCATGTTCTTCTTGTAGAACATACTTTTGTAGATCTTGCCTATAGTCAAGGGGAGCATGAACAACACACTTCAGCAGTGCAGAGACTCCGCATGTACTCAGGAGGAGCATCGACATATTGGTACACCTTGGCATATACAAAGGGGGAGATCATTCAAAAATTTCAGCAGGCACTCAGGGGGAGTATGGACAACAAAGGAAGAGAATATCTTGGTCCGCCCTTTACCCTTGATGTCAAAGGGGGAGAGTGATTTGGTATTGTTGCCATCAAGTCCAAAGGGGGAGATTGTTGGAATTATGATGCATGTATTGTACTTGATGGCAACCAACTCGTAGAAGATCAACTCACTTATATATATCTAGATACGGAAGAGATATCATATGTGACAGAATGCATGGGATGCCGAACAACTCAATGGAATCAGATGTCAGTTCTCAGTATGACAAGTTAGCTTTTCCATCAAGTCCAAAGGGGGAGATTGTTGGCATTATGAGACAAGTGTTGTGCTTGATGGCAAATCGCACAGATGACAGATCATAGTGCAGCAGGTCAGTAGCAAGGAATTGATAATCAGACTACAAGAATGTTTTAAAGAGTGAATTATCCTTTATAGATCTGTACGCAGTTTCAGGGAAGCGAAGGCACGTACACATGCAGGTTCTCTGAATGAAAACAACGTATACATAGGTTGGTCTAAACAAAGCCGCGTATACACACAGGTGAGACATTACCAAGGCACATATGTGTATACACGCACTTTCACACAAGGAAAAGCGCATACATGTGGGAGAACCTATTTTTGGTCCGTGGTATTTAGTCCTTGGCATTTGAACCTATGGTTTTGGGCCATGGTATTTTGTCATAAGTGTTGATCCCAAGTATTGGGTCCATGGTATTGTTTTGTTATGGTTTTGGACCATGGTATTGAGTAAGGCCTAAGACTATAAAAGGAGAAGAAGATCATTAGGCAAAGGCATGGAAAAAGACTTGAATATCTAATGTAGTATGAGATCCAGTATGCAGGATATGGGTTATGATGCATTCCTTGATCTGAGCTAAGGAGGGATATCATCGATTGATGGAGAACAAGATCTAAGGATAGATCAGGATCAAATGATTTGAAATGAATCATCTTTATATGGTTTGATCATGGATAGACTAGATTTGAATTATTGATGCATGTTTTATTGTACACATGTTACGATCTGGGTATGACTGATGTCTAAAATAGCTGCAAAGTCATGATTGAATATGTATAGATCTGTACGCGGGTTGGCTTTGGCGAAAGCACGTATATACATAGGTTTGATTCATCGTAGTAGTATATACATAATGAAGTATGATGTTTGAAGTTGCAGTTGGGTTTGATTGTTATTGTAGAGTTCTGTAGTTTTCTCTGTGTTCTGGTGATTGTGTTGTTGACAGGGTTTCAGTGTTTCAGTGATTCAGAAATTGATGATGCTAGTATTGATTGTTTTGTGCTTCAATGATATTGATGGGTCCAGTATGAATATTGGATGAAACGTGGCCTCCAGATTAGAGTGTTGTTCTTTAGGAGTATCCAGTCTGAAAATGTATGAAACGTGGTACCTGGAGGAAGAAAGAGAAGGTTGTTGTCTTCTGTAGGTCAGCACCTATGTACTAGTACATTAGCTAGTACAAGAGCTAAGGGGGTGGTAGCTCCCTTCCAGTATCAGTTGGAGAATGAGTAAAGGTTGGAGAATTTCAGTAGGCCAGCACCTACGTACTAGTAAGTGGATCAGCTAGTACAAGAGCTGAGGGGGTTGTAGCTCCCTTCCAGGAGAGTCTAGAGAACGAGAGAAGGCTATAGCCTTCTACAGGTAGAAGCCTCCTTACTGGTATAAGACTGCACTAGTACAAAACTATTGTAAAAGAAGTTTCTTATTAAAATAAGATAGAGACGACTTGCAGCAGGTGGTTTTCACCCACATTGGGTTTCCACCTTATATCATGGTGTTCATGTGTGCTTCTTATGTGTGATGATCTGTTCTGTTTTACTGCACATGCTTACTATACATATGGTTAAAGAAGTTCTAATGCACTAACTAAAGATCAATATTTAATGGATTAATTGAATCATAAGTATTTTGGATATATGCTAGTTGCATTAGACACAATTGCGCATACACGCGGGTTCCCTTAATTAAAGTAGCGTATATGTATCTAAGTATGGAAATGAAAAAGTTTTATTGATTTGATAATAATGATTCACCCCCCCTCTCAGTATTATTTCCAACATTTTTATCCTCCAATGCTGATGAAGGTGATCTATTGACTAGGTAACATGCTGTCTCCACCACCTCTACCCAGAATTATTGTCCTAACCCCGCACCACTGAGCATGCTTCTTTCCCTTTCCATTAATGTCTTGTTCATTCTTTTTGTAACTCCATTTTGGTGAGGTGTATATGCAGTAGTCTTCTACCGTGCTATACCACACGTCTTACAAAATTCTTCAAATTCCTTACTGCAAAACTCTCCATCGTTATCTATCCTCAACACCTTTTATCTTCTTCTCTATCTTGTTTTCCACTAGAGCCTTAAATTATTTAAACCCGTCAAACACTTTAGATTTCTTCTTCAAGAAATATATCCATGTATTCCTTGAGAAGCCATCTATAAAGGATACAGAGTACACAAACTTACTGAGTGATGGAACCTTCACAGCTCCAGACACATCATTGTTCACAATAGAACCTTTCGCCCTCTTACCACTAGAGGGGAAACTCACCTAATTCTACTTCCCATATACACAATTTTCATAGAAATCAAAATCTAGAGAGATATTACTGATACCTTCTACCATACCTTTACCATGAAGTATTTGATGGCCATTCTCTCCAATACGTCCAAGCCTTTGATGCCACAGCATGGTCTTCTCTCCGAAGACCACTAGATTTTCTACTCCACTTTTAGGAACCATTGAACTGTTGCACCCATCAACAACAATGCTACCTTGTAGTTTGTATAGAGTTCCAATCCGAACTCCCCGCGTTAATACCAGTGCTCCCTGAACCATCTTGCAGGTATCCTTCTCGAACACTGTTTTTACACCTGCATGATCCAACTTGATTACAGAAATTAGATTTCTGTCTAATGTAGGAATATGCAGAACACCTGGAAGTGTTCTAACCCTTCCACATTGCAACTTCAACTTTACTTTTTCGCTACCAACAATTCTAGCCTTCTTGTCATCCCCCAAGAAGACATCACCAGCATTATATTTCTCATACTCGCAGAACCACTCTCTATGGGGAGTGAAGTGAAAGGATGCACCTAAGTCAATTAACCATGCCTCATGATCTACACGTGTACTTGAAGAAGCCAAGTACACATCCCCACCTTGATCTAAGGTGGTTTTCACCTCTGCAGAAGGAGCATCATCAAATCCCTTTCCTTTATCAGGAGATTTAGATTTACAGTCCCTTTTGTAGTGCCCTTCCTTTTTGCATTTCCAGCACACCACTTTTACAAGTTTTCCTGGAGATTTAGATCTCCTTCTAGATTTAGATCTCTCACTCGATGACTTATTTTTGTTTTTGTTCTAGGATTGTCCTCATATAGACAAGGCATCACCATTCTAGCTCTCCCTATTTTTTCGTCTCATCTCCTCTGTCAACAAGGATGAGACTATTTCATCAAACTGCAAGGCGGTTGCATTGCTACCTATTGCAATAACCATACTATCCCACGAATCTAGTAGAGAACACAACAAATTCATGCACTTATCTTCATCTAAAATTTTAATATCAATAGATGCTAATTGACTTACCATAGTATTAAATGAGTTAAGATGGTCTGTCACCAAGTCTCCATGTTTCATCCTTAGGTTATACAAATTTTTCCATAGGAATGGTTTATTCACCAAAGACTTAGATTGGTACAAAGTCCCTAACTTGTCTCACAAAGCCTTTGCCGTAGCTTCCCTTGATACATTCAGCAAATCTGAGACACACAATCATATTGTGCTCTTTGTCTTCCGATCCAACTTCTTCCACTCCTCATTGGACACTCCCGTTGGTTTAGTACTCGGATCTACCATGATCCACTGATATTTATCCACCAACAGATCCTCCATTGTGAGTTTCCACAACTCAAAACTCTAACCATTAAATTTCTTAATCTCTCTCTTTCAATTGCTCGCCATATTATTTCACCACCAGAATCGATCTCGTAGATCTCCCACTAAACAGTCTCTACTAGAGGCCGGTGTGAAACCCCTCAACAACAAAGGCATCCCCTTGAAGCCAAAACAACTCTAATACCAAATGTAGGTTTTAATCCTGTACAGAAATTACCTGCATACGAATTCTAAAACACAAAAAATAAACAATGTAAGAGAATAATGCATAAAACACATATACACAAAGATTTTCCCCTAGATCTCAAAACCAGGACTACTAGCTTGATTTTTCATTATGTTCCTTTCAATGTTACAATACATATTTATACATGCTGAAGCATTTAATACCATGGACTGAAAACCATCATGTCTAAAAACATGTGCGAAAATTTTGCACAAAACCATAGGTGGGTCCGTCCAACTTAACATAGGGTCCAAAACCAAAATTTTCTGGGGTGCTACCCCAGACCCCACAGAGTGGGGTTACTTCCACCCCTCAAACCCCCTGTGACCCCCCTGCTATGCAATTGGTGCAACGAAGCTGGGGGCTCTCCCCCCCCTCTAACTCCTTCGGTTAACTACGTGGGCTAGTCGTAGAAAGAATATAACACAACCCAACAGTGACTTCCCCTTGAATCACTCTGTCGGTGTGGAGATCTTCACATGAAGACCTCCCAACTTTACTCAGACTGCTGCAAGATCGACAGTGCACTGAGCGACTGCCTGTTGTATCTCTTGTACACATTATTCGGAGACCGGGTGTCAGAAATGGACCCTTGTATCTGTTCCTATGTCCCCTGCATCTGCTTATAGTCCCACACCTTCTTTCAACTGCCTAGAGCATGAAGAATATGCTTTTATCGGCTAGTCATATAACTGAACCACCCATGTATGGCTTCAAGCGACTGCCATTCACTTTGCCTAGGAAAGGTTCTCCATTTAGCTTTACCAGCTACACCGTGCCTCCGTCTGTGGCCTCCTTAACAACATACAGTCCCAACCAATGCATTCTAAACTTTCACAGGAATTTATCAAACTTACTATCATATAGTAACACCAGATCGTTTAACTTGAAGGTGCACAACTTAATATGTTGATCGTGCCAGGACTTTTCGCGCTGCTTTTGTACCTGCTGATGGAATCTATTCAAAAATCATTCCTCTTCAAGTTCCTCCAACTATGTGAGCCTCTCCCCCAGGGCTCCATGGTCTGTCATACCTATGAGTGCTTCTATGTGTAGACTAGGCATAATATACTCCATTGGCATTACGACTTCAATGCCATAGACCAACCAGAAAGGTGTGTGTCTCATCAATTTCTTGCAGATTGTCCTATAAGCTCATAATACTATAGGTATGCACAGGTCCTAATCACTTTGCTACACATTTGATACTTTGGTTAGCACAGTCTCTACTATTTTGTTAAATGCTTCTACTATCCCATTGCCTTATGGGTGATATGGTGTGCCTTTCTGATGATACACCTGAAACTCTTATGTTAGTGCACTAATTGTTTCATTCAAGAAATGTGTACCGTGATCACTCATCAATATTTTTGGACATCCAAATCATGTCAATATGTGGTAAAATAGAAACTTTGCGGTTGTGGCAACTGTGCAATCTTTTACCAGTTGCACTTTTGCCTAGTGAGTCAGGTACGCTATCGCAGTGATGATGTATCTAGCACCTGTTTTTCCCTGAGGTTTTGTTGGGTTCGACAAAGTTGATCATCCACTTTTCAAAGGGCTACAACATCATTTTTGGATTCAAAGGCATCTCATCCCTCTGTGATGGTTTACCTATTCTTTGACATACATCACAATCCTTTCAATTTGCTTTTGAATCTCGAAGAAGGGTTGGCCACCACAACCCTGCGTGAAGAACCTTTTGTGTAGTTGCTCGCCCTGCATAGTGTCCTCCTACAATGCCCCCATCCACGTCCGCAAGGATATGAATTCGTTCAAATTTAGTTACATACCTTTGCAATATCTCATCATTTCCCATGTTATATAGGTTCCCTGTGATGACAGAAAAATCTACCGTGCACACCACCACTTCCTTCTTCTACTAGATAGAGTATTCTTTCGGTGCAGTTCTAGTCGTGAGAAAGTGGATTATGTCTTAAAAATTTCCATCCACTACACGCACATCAAAGACATGTGCATCAGGTAATCCTTCCTCTAGACTAGTAGGTTCCCCTCATGTCTCAATGCACGATAGGTGATCTAGTCTCGTGTTTAGGCGTCTAGGCTTCACAACTACCTCAAAATCATATTGTTGGAACAATAAAAGCCACCTGCATATGCGCCCCCCCAATACAGGCTTGTTGACCAAGTATTTCAGTGTGGAATGATCTATATACATCTTGAAGCGTTCCCCTAGCAAATAATGCCAATATTTTTGAAGCACGTACACCATAGCCAATCCCTCGTGTTCACTTGTGGAATAGTTATTTTTTGCTTTAGACAACCTGTGACTCGTGAACGTTATAGGGTGATCCAATCCCTCTGCACCCTCCTATGTTATTATCGCTCCCAACACTATAAACGATGCACCCACATGGACATGAAACTTCTCCTCCCATTTCGGGAAGACCAAGATCGATGCAGAGGCCTTTTTTTATTTTAGTACATCCAGGCTTTTCTTGTAGTCATTGTTCCAACAGAACGTGACATCCTTCTTCAACAGATTCTCCATCAGAGCAATTATCTAGGAATAGCTTTCGATGAACTTCCTGTAGTACCCCATATGTTCTAGGGTAGAGCGAAGCTATTTGAAACTTCGTGGTTCTTCCAAATTCAGAATCACAGCAATTTTCATGGGATCTACCATCAGTCCCTCTTTTCAAACCACATGTCCCAATAGGTTCCCAAAAGGAACGAGCAACACAAACTTCTTGAGGTTCAATGTGATTTGGTGTCTTCAGCAGGTATCCAACATCAAGCGTAAGCTCACTACATGGTGCTTAACCAATCCAAATATAGTTTAATCATCCAGATAAACCTCCAAGAACTCGTGGATATATTCCTTGAATGCTACAACAACTATGCATGAAAAGATGGGTGACATGTTCTTCAATCCAAATAGTATAACAATGTACTGAAAGCAGCCCCAATTAGTAGTGAAGGTTTTTGTCACTCCTATCTTTCGGTGCAATTTTGATCTAGTAGTACCCTGGGAATGTGTTAGTGAAAGAATATGCTTCCTGTCCACCGAAATTTTCCAATACTTTATCTGTGAACGAGGCTGGGAATGGGTCATGCACACACGCATCATTTAATTTTATGAGGTCCACGCATATTCTTATCTCACTCTTCTGCTTCTTTTCCTGCACCACCATAGGGCTTACCCAATCGGATTCTTCCATAGGCTCAATGATCCCACCCGTGAGCATTTTGTCTAGTTCTACATGGACCTTCTCCTTGTATTTTGGATTCAAGCGGTAAGGCCTCTGCTTAACTAGCTTCATGTCAAGCTCTAATGTGATCCACATCATTCCTAAATCTCCGATGATTCCTTTTAAGTCCATGATCTTGATCGGGAATAGGTCTTGGTATTTGCGGAGTAACTCAGTGACCTTATCCACCATCGCGTCATCCCAGTAGTCACTGAGCATTGCATACTTGGGTTCGGCTTTCATACAATGTTTACCTGCTTTGTCTTTATCGGTGTGTTTATGTTAGGGTCTTCAATCAATGGTCCTTGAACTTTGTGATGGCCTTCAGTTTTTGGAATGTTAACTTTTCATGGATCCTCATCACCTTCTTTAGTATTTACACTATAACACTCCAGTGCGCATCTCAATTGAGTATCCCTTTCAAGCTGAATCAATTCTATTGGCTCCTGGGGTATCCTAAAGATAGTTTCTTTTACTGCTTGTAGTGCGTCATCAAGAATTTCCCACCAATGATCCTCAAACGTGAAGGTTGATAGGAACCCTTCACGCAAGATATCCCATCTGCTCGTCCTATGGTGGAGCTCCATCTCTATATACCAGTTCATGTGTATAACATCTAGGGTATGACAAAACAGGGGCACCCACTCAGGTTGTGGCTCTTCCCCAAAGACCTTTGTCCACTTGGTGAGGTGCATGTGTGGATCATCCCTTCTATCATACTTGTCTGTTAGTCGCATCTAAGGCTTCCCAAAATGCATGCGCATCATTCTCCTATATTCACGCCAGTCCTCAAAGCTTCCTTGGTGTGTACCCTACCACCTCGCGAGCGTAGCACATAGTACCCATTTCAAAGCCTCAAAACGTTGTTGTTTCGACACCTCTCTTTAAAATCTATTCAGGAAGGCATCTACCTTGCTTAACCCATCATAAGTAGGCAAATCCCTTACTTCCGTTGATAAACAACACAACGATCTTGTCATCATGTTGCAGTTCAGCATGGTTATCTCGTGTAACTGGTTCTACCATTGCTCTATCTCTTCATCCGAATCCGATGTATAGGAGCCTTTGTGCTCCCATGAGATTCATCCATCCATGGTGGGATTTACCCAGTCTTACTATCGCACAATTATCTTGTAGATGCAATCTAAGTCGTCGTCACTTTCATAGTCGTGCACCGGCTTCGTGTAGCATCATCCTTTTGTAGGGTCTAAAGACACGACTACATGAAGCGACTTTCTCTCAAAAATCATCTTGTGCTTCTTTAGATTTATCACCCCGTTCATGTCAGTGGCCCAACTTATTCCTAATAGCGTGGGGTATGGATTTTTGTCATTAACAATATCTATCACTTCAAAGTCTACTGGTGTGCTTGCCCCTTCAATATGCATGGTGATTCCCTGCAATCTCCCCATAGGAGCCTCTTCAATATGCATGGTGATTCCCTGCAATCTCCCCATAGGAATGATCTTTTGCTTGTTCTCCATTCGCGGCTGGATAAGAGACCATCGTAGCATAGGCCTTCCCATGTGCTCCCATGTCTGCTTTGACAGAACATTTGTGCCCAATCCTAAATCGAGAATCACTTGGTCCATCTTATATTCTCCAATCTATGTGATCAATCTCATTTCTCTTTCCATCCTTGTCGCATGCTTTCCAATATTCTGGACTACACAGGTTTCTCCTGGCATGGTCCCAACGCATCTATTTATGAGTTCCTGCAATCCCTTTATAGCCTTGCCATCACACAGTAGCTTCATGCATGTTTCTAGGAATGTCATGAGCATTGATGTGTCCATTTCTGGCTCTGGTCTGTCTTTTCTTCCTGAAGTGGAGGCATCAACGAAGCTCTTCCTAGTTTCCATGAAGGTTTGCTTAGTGTGCTCCAAATCAAACTCTAGTTCTTTCGTCGAAGCCTTGTGAACCCAAGTACTATATTGAGGCTACTTGCCTTTATCATCCCCTATCATAATTCCACTTCGGAGCACAATGTGCATGTTAGGGTCTTCCTCATGCAGCTTAGACCTCATCATTTGCAGGTTCTGAGTCAGGATAATTTGGAGCGCTCCCTTGTCATGCGGCCTCACTATCAGTGTGGGACAATCCTTTGTCTCATGATCAAACAAGGTACAATAAAAGCATAATGGGCACATTGTATTTGTACAATCATAGGCATAATGTCCTGGCCCCCTATAACTGTAGCATATCAGTTGTCCATGACCTCTTCCAAGCCCTCCTCCATGGCCTCCATGGCCTCATTTGCGCCCCTAAAATCCAGTTTGCACCTCCCGCGTTCTGGTCAAGGGTCCGCATTTCGGCCTGAACTCTATAGGTGGGAGTCCAATCCATCATCAACTCATAGCTTCTACAAGTGCACTCATCATGTCCCACTGATATACATAAATTACAGAACAACTGTTGCAAATTATGCATGTACTTCTACAACAAATGGCAATTTTCTATAGCATGCTTTCCTCTTATTTGACAAATCGTACACCACAAAAGCAGGCATCATGCTAGGTCATGCTTGTGCCTCTTATCTTAATGGCATTAGTCCTCATCCCATGAGGTAATTCTCGAACACTAGGCTGTGGTCCTTGTCATGACCCTGACCCTTACATTTAACACACCATACCTCTTCGCACACTTCTGGGCAAGCTGTCCTATTTTGTTTCAGACTCTGCATCTCAAGGCATAAGTTTTTCAACTGCGTGTGGATCTGCCAAACTCCCAAGTTAGGATCCTATATCAGGGTTTCATGCAGCCTCATCACGTTCTCTAAGGCCTCTGCCTGAGTTGCTAACCTATGTTGTGACAACATGTTCCTTAAATGCGATGTTAGCGATGCTACAAACCATTCACGGTGCTATCCATCCGTCAAAGTCATATTAGCTTCATGAATTGTGAACTTCAGTCTCTGATCTAATTCCTAGGGGGTCTTCCATAGTAGCATCATGATCTCCTTGAACCCAATGATTGACTGTGCCTTTGACTTCGGTCTGCTAAATTCTTTATTCAGCGCAATTTGGATATCTGTGATCCCCGCATTCGGATTGTCATTAGAATTCTTAATATACTAGTTCAGTACGCGATCCTGTAGAGCACTGACCAACATCAGTTTCTTTATATTATCATTTGTAACTGCTTGTGCTTCCGATACAGCTTTTAGCATGAACCAAAACTGGTCCAGATCTTCATTTCCTACTCCCTTGAACACCGACAACTTTATCACGCTTGCCATATTGACTCGCAATGGTGGCATAGGTGGTATGGGCAAAGATGGGGGTGAAGGTGGTGAAGCTAGTGGTGGTGTGGGTGGAGGTGGTATGCGCAAAATCCTCTGCCTTATCAAATTTATCGCAATTCTTGATGAGACCTTCGTGATATCTTCCTCGCCCCCTCATGGAGGTGAAATCAAGGGGCTAGTTTCTAGTTCTACACTACCTTCATTTCTATATATTCTCCCACTTCGCGTAGCCCCGAACATCAATGTATTTGCATAATATTCTTTCCACACAGTAGCATTTTAATCCATGTTTTCAGAGACTTAACAGACTTACCTCGTGTTCCTTTGAGGAAGCATTGCTCTACCTCGCTATAGTTGACTGAAGTATCTACCTTGAACTCAGTAATGAATCCTCCTGTAATTCAATCGAGCCTATGATCAACAACGTTCATTATCTTATCGTCCGATGCTTCCAATATGTGCACCAACACTGGGGTCCACATAATAGGATTGTCGAGCCTGCACCTTCCTTGGCTATCTGCTAGCTTCGCAACCCACTCATACAACTCAGTAGGGAAAGATGCAAAGAAAATTTCATGGATTTTTATGTACAAGTAGTAGTCTAGCCACTCTTATTTTGATAATCATGGATTCCTATTCTCTTTGGCTGCGAACTCGTGAATTCTCCTGTCCAACCAGGTTTCAATTTCTTTCTTAGTTGGATTCTAATGATACGACATCAAACATCTCTATGTAAGATTTCAATCCCGGCAACGGAACCATTTGTTGGCTTTTTGGGGCTTGACCTTGGTTCAAAGTTACTTAGCCAAATCAATCCCTATACAACAGTTTGCGGAGCGTGGACTGAGGTCTTAATTGAAGCAATATGGGGGTATGCTGGAACCAGATATTCGCACACTTGGGATGTCGGAGGGGTTGATTTAGTCCAACTGTGAATACTTTCATGCAGGTTACTTCACACACTTCCCTGACTTGCAAGGCCTTCATACCCTATTATATTCGCCTTCGTGTAGCTATAACTAGGGGTTGTGGGGCTTCGGCATGCTAGAGCAATGATCTGCACTATTTCCCCAAGTCACACCATTGATCTTACTTATCTTCTTATAACAGTTAGTTATCCTCACATAAACAGATACCTTATATTATATTCACTTACTCAACACATTTATATGAGTTCACGCAGTAAATAAATAGTGAACTTGCAATTCATACCCAATATACTTCAATACATAAAACAGGAAAGGATACAAAGAAATATGGTAAAAATTCTCTTTATTAATGCTTCCAATGGTTACAGACTCAACCCGCCCTGCGCACTCAGCTGCAGGTGTCCGTGCACTCAACTACGGACTATTAGGTCTCTACGCACTCAGTTGCAGAGCCTTCTCCTACTCTACGACCCAAAGAAACAACTCTACACTTTGAATCAATGCTTCATGGATTGATTTCATTCTATCCCTGTCCAGATATCTCTTTACACTTAGAGCCTCACTCTATTTATACAATCCCATGGACCGCGGACCATGGGTAGTTCTCTCAAGCTGACACTACATTTACAAAAGTAAGGGTGGACAACCCTATGAATCTATTACAACTTCACTCTCTACGCCCAAAAATCATGGAGTCTTTACAATGGACTTAGTCAAAACTTGGTCTTTAAGCCCCAAAACTTGCCTTTGGGGGATCCCACACCCAACACTTAGGGTTTGAAGAAAACCTTCAACATCTTGGTTATTATGGTTTTATGAGGTTAGGGTTTTGATATAAACCCTGGTTTACGGAATAGATATGAAATATGAAACCTAGCATGGTCAATGTGAAGATGCTCAAGAACTTGTGAAATATTTGATGAAGCCCTAGTTGGGATAGTCCCTAACAGGCCTGGTTAATTGAAGGCAACATTGGTATGTAGACAATGGAGATTTATGACTCTTGAAGGATGGAGAGGATCACCTCTCATTAAAGATACGCATTTCTTGACCTATGATGCTTCTTACTCTTTTTTAGAATTTTATGATTCCTACATGTGTATTTGAGTATATATATGTTTCAAACCTCTTTGATGAGATGTGATAAGTGGATCCTTCATGAGGATCATTTGAAATGCATGAAGGATGGCTAGAGTTGTAAAAGGTAAAGAAGCACTATATGAAAAGGTGACAAAATTCTACAAGCTACCTGTGTCAAATGAGAAGGTGCATACGTATTTTAATACCAAAAGGTATGCATGGCATGTTACATTGAATGGCTAGGTAATCCCTAAGATATGATGAGAATGTATATGAATCATGAAAATGATTTGGATTTATTTTTCTCTATATCTAAGACTCCTCGAAAATATGGGGTAGCAGAAAGAATGGACAAAACAATTCAACAAATGGCATGTGTCATGCTTGATGAGTCTAGGACGCCTCATACCTTCTGGGGCGAAGAAACACATACAACAGTAACTATTCTCAACAAATCTCATATCTGTATAAACAATGATAAACTACCTTATGAACTTTGGTTTAGAAAGCCTCCAACTGTCAGGCATATTAGAGTCTTTGGGAGTGAATGTTAGAGAATGATAATCATAAGCTTGGAAATTTTGAAGATAGATCAGATGAAAGAATTCTACTTGGTTACTCCTCTAGAAGCAAATGATACAAATGCTACAATAAAAAAATTTAAAAGATAGACGAATGCATTGACGTTGTGATTTACGAAGCATCCACAGGTACCAAAAGGGAAGCACCAGCAGATGAGGAAGATGATCCTACAACAAGCCAAAAGAATGTTGAAGAAAGAATAAATGAAACATCGGAAGAAGGAAGTGACAATATAGAAGCATCGAAAAAGATTCCATCAAGGTATGTTCAGAAAAACCATCCAGAATCTCAAATCCTAGGTGATAAGGAAAATTTAGTACAAACTAGAAGAAAACTTATTCGATCTCCTAGTTATCTAGCCTTACTATCAATAAGTGAATGACAAAATGTAAATAAAGCTAGCAAAGATGAATGTTGGGTTAAGGATATGAATGAAGAATTTGACCAAATAGAAAATAATCATACATGGGAATTAGTACCTAGACCTCATGATAAGAATGTTATTGGAACAAAATGGGTATTCAAAAATAAATTGAATGAGAATGGAGAAGTAATTAGAAATAAAGGAAGACTCGTTTTCAAAGGCTATGCTCAACAAGAATATGTAGACTTTGAAGAAACTTTTGAACCTATATCTAGACTAGAAGCCATACGAATGATTCTTGCATTTTCAAGATTTTATCATTTCAAAGTCTATCAAGTTGATGTTAAATCTATATTTTTAAATGGGAATGTAGAATAAAAAGTCTATATTGAACAACCTAAAGGGTTCATTCAAGGAATTGATGAAAAAATTGATTGTGAACTCAAGAAGGCATTGTATGGGATACAATAAGCCCCCCGTGCATGGTATTATTGCCTTGACATGTATCTTCAACAACAAGGATTCACTAAGAGGTCTGGAGATATCAACATATGTATAAATATGGAGAATGGTAAATTTTTATTTTTTGTTGTTTACAGGGATGGCATCGTCTTTGGTAGTAATGAGGAATTGATGAGTCAAAGGTTTTCCTCTGTCATGCATTAAGAATTTGAAATGTCTTTACTTGATGAACTAACATACTTTCTTGGTTTAGAAGTAAAACAGATAGAGAATGACATTTTTCTCCTAGAAAAAAAGTAGCTCAAGAATATTCTGAAGAAATATGGAATGGAATATTGCAAATCGGTATGAACACCAATGGCAACAGGATGTAGTCTCAATTTGCATGATGATTCTCTCGTAGTCAATCAACTAGAATACTTATCCATGATCGAAAGTCTACTTTATCTTACATGAACGAGACCATATATCATGCATGTAGTTGGGATTTTTGGATGATTCCAAGCTAATTCAAAAGAAACTCATCTTCATGTAGTCAAAGTAATATTCAAATATCTACATGGCACACAAGACTTTGGATTATGGTATCCCAAAGATGTAGATCTTACACTTCATGCTTATACAGATGCAGTTTGGTGAGGAAATGTTGATGATATAAAAAACACTCATGGAAGATAATTCTATATGTGGCCCCACTTGGTATCATGGTTCAACAAAAAACAAAACTCAATTACTTTATCTATAGTAGAAGCGTAATATCTTGCTACCACATCTTGCTGCACACAACTTCCGTAGATGATGCAAACATTGCAGGATATTCAAATAAATTGTTCTCCATCCATTTCCTTTCTACATGATAATACAAGTGCCATTAGTATCTCAAAAAATCCTATTATGCACTCCAAGACCAAGAATATTCCATTAAATATCATTCTCTAAGAGAACAAGTGCTTCAACAAAAGGTCAAGCTGGAATATGTTCCCATAAAAGAACAAGTTGTTGACATATTTACAAAACCTATTCTACGTGATGCATTTGAATATCTCAGATGGGAATTAGGAATGGTCCCTACTTCATCACTTTGTTAATCTTTCAAGATCACGGGGAGTAATACATATGTGTCTTGATAATGAAACTCATGTTTTTTTTAATATTCATGATTTCTTACGTTACTGACAATGCATCGAATGTCATAACAGTGAACTGGTATAGATAGTACATGCTCAACGGGAGTTGAAGTTAAGAAGTTTTAGTATTTTACTTTCTGTAGATGGATCCTATGAATAATAGTCGTGTATATATGTTAGTTCTGATCTAAACATTCACGTATATTTTTCTATGATAAAGAAACAAGGTCTAATTTTTCTTGTTGGTTTTGGAATTGGTTGAGTACAATCTTTAGATATGGCATAGGTTCAGGGGGAGCATTTTCTATTCTTATAATAATGCTTTGTTGGCATTTTTTTTCTTTAGAATTCCTTTTTACATAATGATGCTTGCCAATGGTTCATGTTGCTGCTAACAAATGCTTATTGGTGCATATCCTATATGGTATATGATAGTTGCTGATGACTATCATGGTCTTATTGAGGTATTTTGTCTTGCTTATAAATTTCATATATGTCATTTGATGTAAAGGTCATGTAAATAACTATGATATAATAATCGTAAATTTCAGTCATATATGGACTATTGTGGTCAAGTCCTGTAATCCCATCATTTTGGGCATATTATGTAATTTATAAAACTACTGTGATTGGGTGATTGATGTAAGTTTGAGTCCTTGGTGATAGCAAAAGTCATATTGAATTGAGTCATTGAGTCATGTACTTATTTCACATCGTTCAAAAATTTCAGCATATGCTCAGAAGGAGCATGGTCTGTATTCGGTGTTCATACTCAGTAGTTTAGATCTACAACACTCAAGAGAGAAGCTTTCCTTCAACATTGGTCAGCCATTTTCCCTTGATGTGAAAGGGGGAGAGTAAATTGGTGTTTGAAAAGATTGGTGATTAGCTTGATGTGTCTTACATGTATCTACATGTAGTGCTCACTAAAAACTAAAGTGGTTGCCATAAAGTCCAAAGGGTGATATTGTTGGCATTATGACTAATGTGTTGTCCTTGATGGAAACCTACTTGATTATTTGTCCTTCAATGAAAACCTACTTGATGAAGATTTCAATAAGATGTGTCTACATGTGATAGAGTGCTTGGCAAAGGCATAGTAGTTCAAAGAGAGAGGAATGATAAAGATGATGTTCCAAGAAGTGTACATGTGTTCTGTGAATAAAATCTGCATACACACATGGGTATGAATAAGGAAAGGTGTGTAAAGTTTCCACACGATGGTATTCTAAATACCAAGGGCCTTTACCATGGTATTGACCCATGGCATTGAGCCCAACAAAGAATATTTAATCCCATCTATGAATACCATCAACATTAGTATGGTTTTGACCTATGGTATTAGATCAGGGCTAAGCTATATAAGGAGATCAAGATCAAAGTGTTTGTGTGTGCAAGTGAGGAATATTTCATGAGTAGTTAGATCCAAAGCAAGTGTGCATCTAATGGGTTGTTAATGATTTTCTTGATCTGAAACTACGATTGCAATAGAGAATTTGATGATGGATCAGATCCAATAGATTTAAAATGACAATATTGATTATGGGTTGGTTTGATCTGAGATGATAATGATTTGACGTGTGATTATTCGGTATATGTTGAGAACTGGGTATGTCTGAAGATCAGTTGTGCAAGGAAGGTTTTGTGTCAAAAACTATGGATATTTACGTGGGTTTGATAGCCTGAAAGGGGCGTACATACGAGTTTAACATTGGTAAGTGACATATCTATTCATATCTGTACACGGGTTTCATTCCTGAAAAGTGCATATACACGTGGAAATGCTTTATGGAAACCTTGTATTTAAGCTAGGGTTTTACTGAAAAGGATGTCTGGTCAGTATAACCAGTCTTGTTGTGTTTCTACTATCTTTCAATAAAGTCTTACTTGATGATTTATGTTGAACAGTGATATTTGAAGTTGAATTGATTAATTAAAGAATGATGATGTTGCTAGTTGTTTGTGATTGAAGATGAGTGATGGTTCTATGATTATTTTAGAATGATTTAGTGGTTCTATGTGTGATTCAGAGTTTATTTTAGAATTATAGTGATTATGTTTCAAGTTTCAATATTTTAAGATATGTACATGAGTATGCCTCATGGAAAGTGCATACACTTGCAAGTCTGCTTAAGTAGAGTAGTGTATATATTCTGATATTTTATTGATCAAGGTTTACAGTTGGTTTAGTGAGTTAATGTAGTGTTTTGCCTCAGTATTGATATTCTAGTTACAATGATCTAACTTCTTTGATTGGTTGAGAATAAGTTGATTGATTTGGGTCTCCCTTTTTTCATTGAGTGGATTCAATGATTGATTTAGTTGTTGCAATGATCAGTTTCGGTTTTGATATTTGGTATTGAGCTTAAATGATGGTAGTGGGTCTAGTCTAAAAATTTGATGAAACGTGGCCTATAGATTCTATGTTTTGTATCAGGTGGATCTAGTGTGAAAATTTATGAAATACGGTCCATGATAGTGCTGGGGCTTAGAGCTCCCTTCGAGTGGGTGTTGAAAAATCAGAGAAGGTTGGAGCCTTCTGTAGGTGGGTTCCTACATGATGGTATGAGCCTGCACTAGTAAAAAAATGTAATAATTATTTCATCATAATAAAATAAGTCAGAGATGAAAACAATGGTGGTTTTTTCCCACATTGGGTTTTCACCTAAAAATCCTAGTTTTCATGTGTGTTTCTTATGTTTAATGGTTTATTTTGTTCTTAGTGCACATGGTTACTATTTCATTGGTTCAAGTTAAATAGATGTTGAATTCAATGAAAGGTAACTTTAATGGATATACGCTAGTCATCTGCATGATATTCATGTAGATATGTGGGTTTCTTTCAGTAAAGTCGGATACAAAAAAGATGTTTTTTTAAAGACTGATTCACCCCCCCTCATAGTATTTTTCCCAAAAATGGGTATCAGAGTAGGTCCTTCGGAAGAAGCTTGATTGCTTGAAGAAACATTCATCAAGATGGTCAATGAAGAGGGGATAACATCTATGAGGCCACCATTGTTCAATGAAACCAATCTAGTTTTCTGGAAAGTAAGAGCAAGAGCTTATTTTTTGTCTCTTGGAGTATATTTTTGGGGAATCGTTGAAGGAGGTTATCAATACCCATCCTCTATTCTCACAGATGAAGTAGAAAAGAAGAAATACGAGACCAATGCAAAAGTTGTCAATGCTATATTAGGAAGCTTGGCCGAATCCAAAATTTTCAAAGTCATGCTGTTAAATACAATAAAGGCTATATGATATAAGACCATCCAAAGCTATGAAGGTGACACCAGGTTAAAAATTGCCAAAAATCAAACTCTTAGAATTCAATATGAAACTCTTAGAATGCACAATGATGAAAGTATTGCAAGTTTCATTCTTAGGGTAGATCAGATCGTGAATTCTATGAGAAATCTTAGTGAATAAATAATCATCATTGGTTGAAAACATATTAAGGTCTCTAACTTCCAAATTTGATTCAAAAGTTTATGCCATAGAAGAAATGCAGGACTTGAAGAAATTTACTATTGAACAACTTCATGGGATTCCAACAACCTATGAAATGAGAAAAGTGGGTCTCATAGATATAAGAGAAGATGCATCCAAAGTTACTGCAAAAGGAAAAGGAAAGGAAAAATTAGGTTATGTATCAGAAGAATAAGATGAAAAATTCGTAAAGAAACTCCAAGTGGATAATGGAAGAATCGGAGCTAAGCATCCCTTCAAATGTTTTGCTTGTGGTAGAGTTGGTCATTACGCTGCCAAGTGTCCCCATAAAGAAAATAATCAAAAAGGGAAAGAAGTTGAAAAAATAATTAGGAGAAGGTTTGAAAACAAGAGAAGTTTTCTTACACATGAAGATAATGATGGTATTTCAAATGGTGAAGAAGGTGACTTTGATCAAGAATATCAATTACTTAGGGCATTCAAAGATAGAAGTAGTAATGAGTCTAATGATAATTTCATGGATGCCCAAGAAGACCAATATATTTATATTGAATAAATAACTCAACTTATGATTTGTTTAGAAGAATCTAAAGTAGTAGAAGAAATTTTGAAGGAACAAATCATAGAAAAGGAAGAGCATAATGAAAATATAGAATGTGAAGTAGTAAGTCTAAGGAAAGAAATTGAGAAAGAAAAACGTATTAATCTTAGATTTGCTAAAGGATCTAAAATCTTAGATGAAATCATCAATGTTCAATGCTCTCCTCTTATAAATATGGGCCTTGGATACAATAAAGAAACATCAAAGAATGTAAATTATTTTACAAAAAAGGAAGTTATCTTGATGCAGTGAAAAGAAGTAGTTAACAAAACTCTAGCCTACAACAAAAGAATAAAGGACCAAATACTTCATAGGTAAATTCTGCTCAAGTCAATTAAAATGAAAACAACACTAGAAGGTACTATACTTCCAAAAACTTCTACTTTAATGGACAATGTTTCTCTTGTCACAATTTCAGTCATAAGGTTGCTCAATGTGTTTCTTACAAAACTGTCATGACTAGAGAAGCAAGAAAACAAAAGAATGAGTTTGGGATAAATAAATAATCTCAAAATGCCTACTCTTATCTTCAATATGAAACTAAATTCTCCTTTTTCAATAAGTTTGGGCATAAAGAATCTGAATGTAGGAGAAAAGGATGACCAACAACACAAAATGAGAAAATAGCAACAACATCCAAGGTATGGAAGAAGAAGACCATCGAATTCGAGAACTGTGATCTATATTTAAATGCAGGAGATCAACAAAAATTGTGTTACATTGATAGTGGATTCTCAAAACACATGATAGGTGATAAAGATAAGTTTATGTCTTTTAATGAGTTAAAGAAATAAAATAATGTAACCTTTGGAAAAAATTCACTTGTTGCGATTAAAGGAAAATGAAAATTTTATTTGTTGATGGGTTGAAGCATAACTTGTTAAGTGAAATGTGTTACCAAGGGAACGAAGTGGTCTTCAGATCAAATAATTGTGTGGTTTGAGATCTCGATATAGGAAAAACCACAATAAAAGGAATAAAAACTATAGGTAATGTTCATATCTTGGAATATAGACTAGAATAATGTTATTTAAGGAAATAAGAAGAAAGCTGGTTGTGACAAAAAATATTGGGACATCTAAGATGTAGTCAAATATGTAAGACAAGAAATCTAGGAGTAGTTCGATATTTTCCCAACATCTCTATGCTAGAAAATACTATATGCAAATCATGTCAATTTGGTAAGAAAACTAGGGTACAATTCAATGCCAAAGAAGGTTCTGAAAGTAATCCACTTGAACTTATTCATACTCATTCATGTGGGCTAGTGAAGAAGGTCACCAAGAGGTGAACAATATTTAATCTTATTTATAGATGACTTTACTAGAATGTGCTGGATTGGTTTATTAAAACATAAAGATGAAGCATTTTATAAATTTAAGGTCTTCAAAGATTTAGTAGATAATGAGTTAGACTTAAAAATCAATTGTATTAGATGTGACAGGGGAGGAGAATTTATATCAAATGAATTTTTCAATTTTTGTGAACAACATGGCATCAAGAGATAGTTCTCTATAGCTAAGACTCCTCAAAAAAATGGGGTAGCAGAAAGAATGAATAGAACAATTCAACAAATGGCATGTGCCATGCTTGATGAGCCTCGGACACCTCATGCCTTGTGGGGTGAAGCAACACATACAATGATAAAAATTCTCAACAAAGCTCATATCCGTATAAACAGTGATAAATGCCTTATGAACTTCGGTTTGGAAATCCTCCACCTGTCAAAAATTTTAGAGTCTTTATGAGTAACTGTTACATAGAGTATAATAATGATAAGCTTGGAAATTCTAAAGCTAGAGAAGATGAAGGAATTCTACTTGGTTACTCCTCTAGAAGTAAAGGATACAAGTGCTACAATAAATAACTTCATAATATAGTTGAATGCATTGAAGTTGTAATTGATGAAGCATCCATAGGTACCAAAAAGGAAGCACCTATAGATGATGAAGATGCTCTTACAACAAGCCAAAAGGATTTTGAAGAAAGGATCAATGAACTATCAGAATAAGGAAGTGACAATACAGAAACATCAGAAAAGACTCCATCAAGGCATGTTCAGAAAAATCATCCAGAATCTCAAATCCTAGGTAATAAGGAAACTAGAGTACAAACTAGAAGAACTCTTGTTGGAACTCCTAGTTATTTAGCATTACTATCCACAATGGAACCACAAAATGTAAATCAAGCTAGCAAAGATTAATGTTGGGTTAAGGCTATGAATGAAGAACTTGATCAAATAGAAAAGAATCATACATGGGAATTAGTTTCTAGACCACATGATAAGAATGTTATTGGAACAAAATGGGTATTCAAATAATTTGTTCTCCACCCATTTCCTTTCTATGTGATAATACAAGTGCCATTAGTATCTCAAAAAATATTTTCATGCACTCCAAGACCAAGCATATTCCAATTAAATATCATTTTATAAGAGGACAATGTTATGAAACCAGCTCAAAAAAGATAGAAAAGATAGATCAACGCCTTAGAATTCAGCCTCTTCGAGGGGGCAACCTCCTTTACATTACATAAATGAACAATTCTTGGATGATTCAAATGACAAAACCTCCTTTCTATATATAGGAGTCTAAGGAGTCACAATATAAAACAGCCGACCTAACAAT
>APFE030403861.1:36099-66024 GCA_000404065.3 Pinus taeda
AAGCTTAAACAAAAATTTAAGAAAATCTACACACCTTTTTTCACTTTGTAGGAGCTTGATATTGCCTCTGATGTATCTTTGTACTTTCCGATCATCTAGTTCTGAATTTGTGATATGTTGGAGCCCTTTGTGTCCTCTTTCCAATGCCACAAGTCTGACCCAAATTGGCTTCTCCAAGGAAGAGTTATGCGAAATCGCCCACAATGACTTGATTATAGACTAGTTCAGTAGAGCAAACTTGTACGACGTGCCACGAGTCACTGTTATGACCCTGGGATCTGAAAAATTCATACAAGAAACTACAGTCCGTCCTCTTTTTGCACCTTCTTATGAAATTTCAATCCGATCCCTAGAGAGAAAGTTATGACGATTTTCCCCAGGTCACCTGTTTGGATGTAATATCAAGAGTCTGCAAAAAAGACCAACTTTCCTCATATATATCTCCGCAATATCGCGGTGAATGCTCGAAATTCGGACCCAGTTCAAGATTTTCTCTTCCTAAATGGTTTTTTTGCGGATTCTGAACGTCACAGAAAAACGTTATAGCGACAATTCGATTGCTGGTTTTGGAGCAGCGAAACCTAGAATCCAAAGCTCTCATACGCAATGTTATGAAACCAGCTCAAGCAAAGATAGAAGATAGATCAATGCCTTAGAATTCAGCCTCTTTTTAGGGGGGCAACCTCCTTTATTACAGGAATGAACAATTCTTGGTGATACAATGACAAAAACCTCCTGTTCTATATATAGGGTCTAAGGGAGTCAACAATATAAACCACCGACCTAACAATAATAATATAAAGCCACAAAAATAACAATAAAGGGATTCTATGGGGCACAATATGGGGGCAATATGGGCATAACAATATTAATAAGGGATATAACTACAATAGTAATGGGGTAATCACTAGTATTATAGGGACCCAATAGACAAGTGCTTGAACAAAAGGTGAAACTAGAATATGTTCCCTCAAAAGAATAAGTTGCTGATATATATACAAAACCTCTCCCACATGGTTCATTTGAATATCTCAAACAAAAATTATGAATGGTCCCTGCTTTATCACTCCGTTAATCTTTCAAGATCAGGGGGAGTAATACATGTGTGTCTTGGTAATGAATCCCATGGTTGTTTTTAATATTCATGATTGCTTACATTACTGATAGTGGATGTGATGTTGTAACAATAAATTGGTATAGATAGTATAGACTCAGGGGGAGCTGAATTTAAGAAGTTTCAGTATTTTAGTTTCTGTACGTAGATCCTATGAATACTAGTCATGTATATATGTGAGTTATGAACTAAAGAATCGTGTATATTTTTCTATGATGAAGAAACAAGCTCCAATTTTGCTTGTTGGTTCTGGAATTGGTTGAGTACAGTCCGTAGATATGGAATAGATTTAGGGGGAGAATTTTCTGTGCTTATAATAGCATATTGTTAGCATTATGCTTCCTTTAGTTTCTTAATACTTAATGATGCTTATAAATGGTTCATGTTTCTACTAACAAATGCTTATGGTGAAAATCCTACATGGTATATGATAGTTACTATTGAATATCATGGTATTAGTATGGTATTTTTTCTTGGTTATAAATTTCATGTTTGCCATTTGATGTAAAGGTCATGTAAATACCTATGATATAATAATTTTAAATTTCAGTCGTATATGGACTATTGTGGTCAACTCATGTAATCCCATAATTTTGGGTGTATGGTGTAATTTATAAACCCAGTGTGATTGGGTGATTGATTTAAGTTTGAGTCCTTGGTGATAGGAAAAGTCATATTCAGTTGAGTCATTGAGTGATGTACTTCATTGCATATCCTTAAAAAAATTTAGCATGTGCTCAGAGGGAGCATGGTCTGTATTTAGTGTTCGTATTAAGAAATTGAGATCTACAACACTCAAGAGAGAAGCCTTCATTTAGCATTGGTCAGCCCTTTCCCTTGATGTCAAAGGGGGAGAGTAACTTAGTGTTTGAAAAGATTGGTGCTTAGCTTGATGTGTCTTACAGGTATATAATGGTAGTGGTGATTGTTTTAACCTATTTATATCATGTACATTTTTATTTTTGTAGACAAAGAAAAATAAAAAGAAAAAATATATATAAAGAAAAAGAAAGATAGAAAAAATGAAAGGAATATAAAAAAAAGAGAAATAAAATTCCATTGAAATGGTGTACTAGTCTAAGTGTCACCAAGGATGTAATTAATTGTTAGTTCATCATTTATATATCAATTAGAAGTTAATTAATCATTCATAAAATGAGATGTGATATTTTTTTGTATATCATAATTGGCATGATATTACGAAGCATTGGGGTTTCCCCCACCTGGATCAATGGTTGGGAAAACATTTTGGACCCCCCTGCCGCGCTTCCGATGATTAACAAAGGGGGGGGGGGGGGTCTGAAAAGTTGATTCACAAAACTCACCTACACTGACGTTTTGCCCTCATGTTGATTTTAGGACCCCCCCCCAAAAAAAAAAATTGTAAACTACCTAGATGCCCCCGCCCTCCCCAAAACCGTAAAATACCTACCCCGCTCCCCTGATGACCAATTACACTTTGTTTCCACCATCTGTCAGCTTTTCATTCATTCCAAATCATTAACCATTATGCCATTTGACCATTCTGATTAAAAGCTATGCTCCCATTGACTCGTCTGTTACCGAAACTGTTAAATCCTTCACAAAATAAATAAAACACAGTGTGTTTTTATTCATTCATTTCACTCATTCCTCTTGTATGCACACAGGTCCATTATAAGCAACATGAACATACAACATCTTCCACTAAACTAACTAGTCAATTGCTTGGTAAATGATATTGCTACATTGAATTTCCTCTTTCAGCATGTCGCCTTCTAAACGAAAGTCAAAGGTGGTTGCAGAAAACCCATTGTTGCCCCTTATTATAGATTTAGATAAATTGCCCTTAGTTGACTAGAAATATCATATTTATGAAACCCAATGTGATTTTGACCTCTAGGAAGTTCATAATTGGGGAGAACATAAATTCTTAGATGCAGGCAATGAATTGAGTATACGAGACTCCTTCTTTAATTCATTTTCCCTCAAACTCATTCCTTTCTTGAATTTGTAACCTCATGTCAGGTATATCCCAAGTCAGAGATCCACCATTTCCGAAAACACTGATATCTTGTTTAAAATATCCCATGAATCAATATGCCAAATGCTTCAAATTAAACCCTTAGCGCCTCTGCATCCTTTTTCTATAGATTCTCTCATAAAAATCTATCAGAAAGTTACTCTTCCTGAGAGAGCCAAAGTCTTTGAAATATTTTTACTTGAAAATGTAGAATTTCCAATCACAAGTCCACCATACCATTCCTCAATGTTTCCAGATATGATTAGACAAGTTAGTTGAATGTTTCTTGTATGTTAGGTTATCCAACCCGTCTAGGATTTTTATTAATGTTTTCAATAGGTGATAAACCACCACATATGTTCAATTACAGTCAATTTTGGTAGAAGCTATTCATGATCAATTTCTAAAGTCTTCTAATGAAGGGGCCTTCATATACAAATTAGTTCTTGTGTACTTGTTCCTATTTTATCAAGGAGATAAATTTCAATTTCCATTACAAAAGCTAGATGAACAAGGAAGATTGTACACCCCTCCGCATGGGGGGGTGCAGGGGCACTAATCCCCCCAGTTGGGGGGGTCTGGGGGTAGTGCCCCCGAAGATGAAATCATATGTAAAATTGCCTTGTAAAAGTATAGTAATTTCTAGTCAATCTGGGCTGTTCATTAGGCGGATGATCTCACAGTAGAAGTTATGTTTAATCTAGGGTTTTTTTCCCTAGAAGGCAACCCCTCACCATATATGAGGGAATTGTATTGCATCTATGTATATCTATATTTTAAGTGAGGAAGAGAGAGTAGATTGAGAGTGAAGAGGGAGTTACATTAGATCTGTTGTAGGTTGTATCTCTTCAATTTGCTGGATAATATAAAAAGAAGGACTAGCTGTTTCTCTGTGGACGTAGCCCAAACTGGGTGAACCACGTATATCTGTGTCTCTCTTGTTTTATGCACTTTCTATGTTTATATTTCTACAATATTTTATGTGTTCCATTGCTTTGTAATATATAATTTTCTAATAACTTGTATCAAAGCTGAAGGTCTATTTCGCTGATAAACACACAGGATAGAAGGGTTCATGGTTTGAGTGGGAGCAATGGTGGAAGATGGTCAATTTAGGGTTGAAAAATTCAACGGCCAAAACTACTAGCTATGGAAGATGCAAATGGAAGATTATATGTATCAGAGAGATCTGTACCTACCATTGAGCGGAAAGACAAAGAACCCAACAAGTATGATAGACACAAAATGGAATATTCTCGACAAAAAGGCACTTGGAACAATACAACCGTGCCTAGCGGTGTCGGTAGCATTTAATATTTCAAAGGAAATGACAATAGAGGGTTTAATGTTAGCATTGGCCAAACTATATGAAAAACCCTCAGCCTCAAATAAGGTATTTATTATGAAGCATTTATTTAATATCAAGATGTTAGAAGGTGGATCTATTGCAGACCATTTAAATGATTTTAATATAGTAACAAGTCAGTTAAGTTCTATATGGGTAGCTTTTGATGATGAAGTTAGGCCTCTATTATTTCTGTGCTCATTTCCAAAAAGTTGGAGTGGTTTAGTTATGGCCATTAGTAACTCTGTCTCTAGATCTAGTACCTTAAAGTTTGGTGATGTTGTCGATGCAATCCTTAGTGAGGAAATGTGACAGAAAAGCTCCAATGAGACATCAGGTAATGCTTTGACTGCAGAGACTAGGGAAGAAAAATGGAAAGAGTAAAGAGCCTAGGATACCGCAGTAAGTTGAGAAAAGCCAGATTCAAGTCTAGATCAGGGATAGTGTGCTGGAAATGCGGGAAGAAAGGACACCTGAAGAAAGATTGCAAGTCTCAGAATGGAAAAGAAGGAGACGCACAACAAGAAACTAATCATGAAGCGAATGTAACAGGTGATGTATTTCAATATGCTTTGATTCTTTCATTAGAAAATATTATTGATGCCTAGGTGGTAGATTCAAGGGCCTCATTCCATGCCACACCTGATAGGAAACGTTTTCATGATTATGTTCAAGGAGATTTTGGACAGGTTTGATTGGGTGATGATAAACCCTATAAAATCATTGGAATGGGTACAATTTTCATAAAACAACAAATGGAAATCAGTGGCTATTGAAGGAGGTAAGGCATGTTCCATATCTGAAGAAAAATCTGATTTCAACAGGCCAATTGGGAAGTGAAGGTTGCATTACTACTTTCATAGATAAAACCTGGAAGGTCACTAAAGGATCCCTGGTAATAGAAAAAGGAGGAAAGGTTGATACATTGTACTTATGCAATGGTATTTCTAATTATTTTAATGCTTTACCCTCTACAAGAGAAGATACGACATTGTGGCATCGTAGGCTTAGGCACATGAGTGTGAAGGGGATGCAGATTCTTCACTCAAGAAATTTGTTGCCAGGTTTGAAGCATGTTGGTTTAAAATTAGGCGAGAATTATGTTTATGGAAAATAGAAGAGAGTCAGATTCCTTAGAGTTGGGAAAGAAAAGAAGAGTGAAAAAATAGAGCTTGTGCATACAGATGTATTGGGACCTGCTCAGGTATCATCTCTTGGTGGCTCTCATTATTATGTTACTTTTATTGATGATGCAACCAGAAAAACCTGGATTTATTGTATGTGAAATAAATCTAATGTATTTGATACTTTCAAGAAATGGAAAGCTTTGGTTAAAAATGAGACAGGAAAAAGGTTGAAGTGTCCCAGATCAGACAATGGAGGTGAATATTGCAGCAAAGAGTTTCATAGGTACTGTTCAGAGAATGGAATTTGTAGAGAGAAGACAGTTCCAAGAACATCACAAGAAAATGGTGTGTCAGAAAGGATGAACAGGACAATCATGGAGCGTGCAAGGTGCATGTGGTTGCAAGTAGGATTGCCTTTACAATTTTGGGCAGATGTTGTAGATACTGCTCTTTGTCTAATAAATAGAGGGCCTTCAAGTTCTTTATATGGTGGTATTCCAGAGGAGGCATGGACAGGTAAAAAGGTAAACTACTCTTTTTTAAAGACTTCTGGTTGTCAAGCCTTTGTCCACATCAATAAAAAAAAAATAAAACAAAGCTTGAGGCAAAATCAAAGAAATGTACCTTTATTGGATATGGTGTTAATGATTGTGGTTATCACTTTTATGATTATGAAAAACACAAAATCATTAGGAGTAGAGATGTTATATTCAATGAAGAGGTTTTGTATAAGGATGAACTACAGGAAAAAGAAAATAGAGAATACACAGTGCTTGACAATATCACAGGAAAAGTGATGGTGCCTAAAACTCATAGTGATCAATAGCCAGAACAACAACCACAACAAAGACAAGCACTTCAAACACCTGTAAGTGGTGTTAGAAGATCTACCAGGATAAGTAGACCCCCTGAACGATACTCTCCTTCATTATATTATGCATTGTCGACTGGTTTTGGCGAACTAGAATGTTATGAAGAAACAGTGCAAGTAGAAACCAGGAAGAAGTGGGAGCAAGCCATGAAAGAAGAGATGGACTCCTTAGCACATAACCAGACTTGGGACTTAGTCAGGTTGCCTGCAGGTAAAACAACATTGCATAATAAATGGGTTTACAAGTTGAAGGAAGAAGATGGAGGTAGGAAAAGGTATAAAACTAGACTTGTGGTGAAAGGGTTTGCACAGAAAAAGGGTATAGACTTTGATGAAATATTTTCTCATGTTATTAAAATGACTTCAATTAGAACTATTTTAAGTCTAGTAATAGTTGAAGATTTGCATCTTGAGCAGTTAGATTAAAGACAACCTTTCTGCATGGGGATTTGGAGGAAGAGATATATATGTAGCAGCCACAAGGATATGAGGTAAAAGGGAAGGAGAAACTAGTGTGCAGGTTGAAGAAGAGCTTGTATGGCTTAAAACAGGCTCCAAGGCAGTGGTATCTAAAATTTGACAAGTTTATGTCCAAACGAGGTTATACTAGATGTCACTCTGATCATTGTGTTTATCTAAAAAGGCAAAATTATGGCATTTATATTATATTGTTATTGTATGTAGATGACATGCTTGTTGCAGGGTCTAACATGCAAGAAATAAATGTGCTCAAAAGAAAATTGGAAAATTCTTTTGCAATGAAGGATTTGGGAGCTACAAAACAAATCCTTGGTATGAGAATAACTAGATACAGAAAAAATCGCAAATTAACATTTTCTTAGAATGAGTACATACAAAAGGTGTTGAAAAGATTTAAAATGCACAATGCAAAACCAATTAGTACACCTTTTTCTAGCCATTTCAAACTTAGTAAGGAGATGTGCCCAAAGACCCAAGAAGACATGGATTATATGTCTAAAGTTCCATATGCATCTGCAGTTGGAAGCTTAATGTATGCAATGGTCTGCACAAGGCTTGATATTGCACATGCAGTGAGAGTTGTAAGCAGGTAAATGAACAATATAGGAAAATAAAATTGGATGGTGGTGAAGTGGATTCTTAGGTATTTGAGAGGTACCAAAAATCAAGCATTATGATTTGGTGGTTCAAAAATTTCTCTACAGGGATATGTTGATGCAGATATGGCGGGTGATAGAGATAACAATAGGAGCACAACAGGGTATGTGTTTATTGTAGGTGGAACAATTGTCAGTTGGGTCTCAAAACTGCAAAGTGTTGTTGCACTCTTAACAATAGAAGCAGAGTATGTTGCTGGAATCGAGGCTAGTAAAGAAATGATTTGGTTACAAAGGTTTCTGGATGAATTGGGTATGAAGCAGGAGTAGGGAAGGTTATATAGTGACAGCCAGAGTGCCATACATCTTGCAAAGAACTCTACATTTCATTCAAAGACTAAGCATATATAGCTCAAGTACCATTTCATATGGTCAGTGTTGGAAGATAGATAGTTGAAGCTAGAAAAGATACACTCTAGCCAAAATCCTGTAGATATGTTAACAAAAGTTGTAACCACGGAGAAACTCAAAATCTGCTCAGTTTCAATTGGTCTTCAAGTATGATGAATGTTGGACACCTAATCCTCAATGGGTTAGTGTGGAAGCGGAATACACAAAAGGAAGTCCAAGAGACCTTGGGATGTGGAACCTAATGGTCAAACCACGTACTATAAATTTATATCTCTTGTTAATAAAAAATGTATTCTCATGTTTTATCTTTCATATTTGTTGTTGCCATGTGTGTGTTTAACATGGTATCAGAGCAGGAAATTGCTGGTCTTGCTCCAATTACTAAGCAAATTTCATAGGGTATCTGTCCATTTTTCTTGCCACACACCTGTGGATATGACCTCTCAACATGAATATTCCTGAGTTATTTTCCACACCTATCAAATATGCCTCTAAATTGGTCAGATTTTGCTAGTCCAGAAGCCTTCTTGACAACATTAATTACTGCCCTATCTGCTTGATAGAATTGGGCTTTTTATTCCTCATTCTGCACCATATTCCCTCCTGCACTCTGTGGGCTCTCTGCCATAACCATTGTCTACCATTAGTTTCCATATCTGTCTATCAGGCCTGCTACTTACCTACACCAGGCCATTTCATCTAATTATCTCTTTGCCATTCTGAATCTTCTTAATTGTAATAATCTTCTCTCTACATGATAATGGGTAATGCTTGGTATTACCATCGAATACCCGCTCCTATAGTCCTATCAACGTTCCATTAGCATTCCCTTGCCAGCTACTCTATTCAACGTCTCTACATAGCAACGGCTGAAGAAGAGGTGTCAATCGCTTCAACTGCTAGACGAAGATTGTCTGCACGAGGAGATGAACTTTCAATTTCCATTCCGATTTCAGTTTCAGGATGGCTTTTGGGCCATGAGGATACAGGTGTTGCCATTGGCAATACCTATTCGACTGTACGAGCATAAACGTAAAGATTTTGAAGTTTGAAAATGGCTGTCGTAAGCACAGATCACTGATAATTCTGCGGCCAAGTAAGGCTATGGAAAGTTATAGGCTTCTTAGTTTCCATCAATATGTTTTCATAGTAACAAGGATTACTTCATAAAGAGGTGTTCCAAACCTATTGATGTGTTTGTTTTATGTGTTCCCAAGCTATTGGTAGGTTGAAGTGCTTGAAAGCTATTCAACAAGGGATTGGTGGGAGCGTTTGCCATATTCAATGACTAAATTGCTCATGAAATTCATCATTGTAACATCACTGAAGGGTAGGTTGTACATTCCAATCATGTGAAGATTCGGTGAGGACTATTGCTTGGCATTCAAGACTAGTTGCACTGCATTCAAGCCCTTATTTATGTGTCAGTTAAAACAGTTCAATTTAGAGCCTAAGTTTTAAGTGGCTATTCTCATCATGATGGAAGATTGAATAAACAATAGTTTGATTTACTCTTTCTTGAAGGCAGCTTGAGTACCCATTTCTTTATCTCAATGTTGGACGAGTTTCTTTGTTACCTGAGCTGCGTACTGATAGTAGAGCTAACTATGATGACTATGGGTCATATTAACAACCCGGTCCAACAAGAATGGTTGGAGGTGTTCTAACCTGCGTGCCAACAATTGTAGATACTACGAACATCATCGTAATGATTCACAAAAAAAATTACCAAAAGAGAAAGAATAGAAAAGAAGGGATGTTGTGATCGACACTACAAAACAACGTTTGAGTAGTAGCAGAAACCCAAAACAACATAAATGATAAGTTCTCATTTTGAAGGAGCTGACAAATGAAGAAGATGTGGATTGAAATTTTTTCTCCTGCATAGATCAAAATGTAGACGAATCGGATGAAACGAGTGTTGTGGAATCAACCATGTCGATGAGAAAGATTTCTTATGGTTTAAAATTGGGTTCATTATGTGCTGCTGCCTCTCTTTGCAGATTAGGGTAAAACTATTATAAGGTGTTTGTATTTATCAGGGTGAAGTATTATTTTCTTGCGAATTTTTTGAAGTCAAAGATGTTTTCTGGCTTAAGATGAGCTCTTTCCTGATTTAGGACAAGTATTAATCACCCAGCTTGTGTGTGGGACTGTGAGATATTCAAAAGTTGAGTTCCCTTTGTATTGACATCACAATACTCCTCTATTCACCGCATGGGTGACAGACTCATACTACAGTTGATTTGGTAGAGTAAATTTACCTCTGCGTGGACTCTTTCTTGGCTAAATCAAGGGAGTACCTGAGCTGGAAGGAGTGGCTAAGTTACACACTTTATTTCAGACCAGCATGGTCTCTTCATCCCTCTGTTAGCAGTGATATCGTAGCATTTATTGGAGCTGATAATTTTGGGTCAAATAGTTGATTTGAACTTCATTTTTGATTGATATTCTAAGGCTATCTCATTGTGCCAAGTCATCAAGCATCTTTTTATGGCTTTTCTATTTCAAAATTAGTAGGACTGATCCATATGTTGCTAAATCAGTCTAAATCAATAATAGAAATTAAGAAGAATCTGCTACAAATAAGTCTTTAGTGTTGGCTTGAATGCTTTGCTATTGCAACCGTGACTTATACAATTCATGGCATATGCATGCAGCTAAGAAAGTTACAAGTGCCAAAAATTAACATCAATTCATCTCTCTCTAGATGAATTCTGCTACTAAATTCACATCATTCTGAGATCCAATAATGCATGCCTTCATTGGTGAACCACTCGGTTTACCTCTAAGGAAAATTTCAAGAATTTCTAATTACCTTAATTGATGCTCCTTGCTTTCTTATAACATGTTTCATGCTATCACCAGGAACATCTATAACTCGTATAATCTCTTCTTCAGGAGTATGACCTCAGTTTATTAGATCATTTGGTATAGGATGAAGTGGTGGCCAATCATTGAGATTATTATTATTATTGACACAGAAACAATGGAAATATATTGATCCTATCACAGCAACTTGCCATCGAGAAAGAGTCAAGACAGATTCCAAAGAAGGACACCAAGAAAACAAATAAAATTCCTTGATAGTTTTGCTCCAAGAGAATTGTGCAGTCTGTATACAACAATGGATCGGTATTTGATCTTGGAGTTCTTGATCTCATAGAGGATGATCTAATAGAGAAATTTACTATTGGTATTTCTATTGTGATAACCCTTTCTAGTATTTGAAGGATCCAAGCAATTTTGCAGTTGCTACTGCCCTAGTGTGGCATTGTATTTAAAACTCATTATAGCGCATTGATTCCTTGATTCGACTGCTGCATAAAGAGTTTGGTGGGTTGACTGTAAACTTTTATGGAGAAAAGTTTTGTTGGTTGTATTGCCAGAACATAATGCTAGTCATGAGTAAACTCTTATCTTTTATGTAATGGATTGTAATTGGTGCTTGTTGGTTGCACATTGATCATTTGCTACACAATTATAAAGGATATTGCTATGTACTATAAGTGATATTACTTTTCTACATTGAGTAGTAGTTGTTTAGTTTTCTAAGGTGTAAATCTGACATTGAAGAAAAAATCGCTAGAACCAATGAAGTATTAGAGTTCCTCAAAACTCTCATATTGTCTACTAATCATGATACATGAAAAGTCAGCAAATCTTGTCTTAGAGACATCCAGGCCTATCTACAAAATGCACAAGAGAAAATTCATTTTTTGCAGCTTGAATCTCAGCTACAACAAGAAGAATTAAAACTGAGCCATTCTGAACATGTTTTTGTTCAGAACATTGAGACTACAACCCATCAGAAGCAAGTCAATAATGTTACAGTTGGTTCAGATTTAGTGCCCAATAAAGAAACAGTTGTACATGTAGATGCAGAAACTCAGTCTGCACTTCCCAAGCCCATCATTAGACCATGGGAACAAATTATCCACAACAAGCACAGAACTGTTCTTGGATATGAGAAGGACATGTCCTTTCATATTCTAGACTACTCAAAGCCCATTCAGTTTCAGAGTGCTAGATTCATTCATGACAGTTCACCTCCAGCTGTTCCAGATTCTGCCACTCTTCCACAGCAACAACAACAACAACAACAACAGATTGTGAAATGCCAACACTGTGACTGATTTGGCCATTTCAAAGATCATTGTTTTGATTGTCATCCATGTAAGCATTCTCATAAAACCAATCATTCTTCACATAGATGTTTAAAAAAAAATGTCTTGCAACAACAAAGATCATATTTGATGGATCACTTCTTGGCAATGGGCATCAACAACCAAGAAGATATTCCAATCACATGTCAGAACTTGTTCCAGATTATTGAATAGCCTTGTAGTTGAGTTTTCTCCATCATCTCACCTTGTATCTGAAAGGGGGGAAATGATGGTCATCTACAAGCTTTAGAGTCACATCAAGCAAGCTTGAGCCACAACTTGCCACACCAGTTTCAGAGTTGTAGCCAGAGACAAAAATACCCATGAACATGCCTTCAGTTGGTAATTTGGGACACTTCCTCTCGTAGAAGACTTCAACTTCTTGCTATTTTTGGAAGAATTCTAGGAAAAAAATTGAGAACACTTCCTCTAGCATAAGACTGCATCTACTTGCCAGTTTTGGAAGAGTTCCAAGAATTGCATTAAGCATTTCAGAGTTGTTGGTCATCCTTAAACCATCACGGGTTGAGACTTCCCTTTCAGGATGAAGTTCTCCCTTTTATTCGTGGTGAGACCTCCCTTTCATGGCTGAAGGTTTTCCTCTTCAAAAAAATAGGATCACTTCCTCTAGTACAAGACTTCAGCTTCTTACTAGTTTTGGAAGACTTACGGGAACTGCACTAAGCGTTCCAGTGTTAGTGGTCATCCTTAAACCACTGCCTTTATACCAACATTTCATAGAGCACATTCAGCCTAGTGCTGCCATGTATTTTTGTACATTTTGTATTACAACTCTCATCTTGGACTCATACATAACCTTTCGAATTAAGGGGGGGAATGTTGGACACCTAATCCTCTATGGGTTAGTGTGGAAGCAGAATAGACAAAAGGAAGTATAAGAGACCTTGGGATGTGGAACCCAATGGTCAGACCATGTACTATAAATGTATATCTCTTGTTAATAAAAAATGTATTCTAATGTTTTATCTTTCATATTTGTTGCTGTCGTGTGTGTGTTTGACAATGAAGAAGTTGAGAAACAACTAGGTCCAAAGTGGAGCCATTGTCTAGCAAATGAAACAGTGATGGAGTTGCTATAATTAGTCTCCAAGTGGGAGATTGTTGGGTGTGGAGCCTGATTATCTTCTGTATTCAGAGATTTCAGTTAGATGTATACCCCAGGAAGATTGTACACCCCTCCACACGGGGGGGACTGGGGGCCAGCGGTCCCTTGGCGGGGGTTTGGGGGCAGCACCGTCAAAGCTGAAAATGGATGTAAAATTTCCTTGTAAAAGTATAGTAATTTCTAGTCAATCTGGGTCGTTCATTAGGCAGATGATCTGACGGTAGAAGTTATGTTTAGTTTAGGGTTTTTTCCCTAGAAGGAAACCCCTCACTATATATGAGAGAATTGTATTGCGTCTATGTAGATCTATATTCTGAGTGAGTAAGAGAGAGTAGATTGAGAGCAAAGAGGGAGTTACAGTAGATCTGTTGTAGGATGTATCTCTTCAGTTTGGTAGATAATATAAAAAGAAGCACTGGTTGTTTCTCCATGGATGTAGCCTAAACTGCGTGAACCACATATATCTTTGTCTCTCTTTTTTTACGCATTTTTTGTGTTTATATTTCTGCAATATTTTATGTGTTCCATTGCTCTGTAATATATAATTTTCTAACAAAATTCAAGTATATGGATGTGAGATTCCTCCACATGAACTGCCAAAGTTTGTGCCCATTAGAATTTTTGCATTAGAATATATAAGATAGATGATGAATATGGATGAGATGAATTTTGTGTCAATTAAAAAGAAGCCTCAATTCAAGTTGAAAGCATAGATTGGACCATTAATTTGTAACATTAGAGCAATAATGAAGGAGGCAAACCTTCTCTTGAAACAGATGAAGTTTAAATTAATAGGTACTTAGTCTTATGATCCCTTGGGTATTATTTCTAAGTTAAGGGTAAAATAGAGAAGTACAACTTATGCACACACACCCAGGCTAGACATAGAACAATACATGAATCAAGAAGAATGGCAAGAAAATACATTGCAGGAAGCAGAAGAACATGTTTTTATTTCAACAACATCACAAACTCCAATTCCACAAGAGAAGCAGGCTAAAAGAGTAAGGGAAAGTTTTTCGCCTTCTATTTCAGAAGTTCAAGAGATAAATTTCATAATGTTTAAGAAAAGAACGAAAATTAATCCTCTTGAAGAACACTTTCAAGAAGAAAGTTCAGATGAACAAACAAAATTGGTACTGACAGGTCCTCATGCTACAACTTTTCCAAGAATTGAGGATATTTTCTCAAGTTCTCCTGTATCCTTAATTTCTCAAAGTGCATTAGAAACATCTCAGACAGAAGATCCAACTCAGAGTGTAACAAAACCAAGTATCTTTTTGAGACACAAGGAGATTAAAATGAAAAATGAAGCATTAAAAGGCCACTTCCTATTCTGAATTTTGGAAGCAAACTTTAGCTTCTCATCATAGACTTCTTTTTGCACTTGATACTGAGAAAGGACAATTTCAGATGGCCGTCCTAGAACCTAAAGTTCCATTCCCCGGGACAACAAAATATTATAAGAAATCTATTTTTTCTTTTGATACTAAACAAATTCATGCTGTTGACCATATTGACTTACACAAGCAAGATGGGGAAATGATTTACTCCACTCTGGCTAGCCCAGCAATGGAAGCATCCAAGCTACAAGTTTCATTAAATAATATTCAATCACAGTTAAGGTTGGAAAAAATATCATCTCTAGCTAAGGATACTAAGATAAAATCTTTAGAATATCTAGTGATTAAGTTAGGATATCATCCTAGTGATGTGAAAGCATCTGAAGAGATGATCAAGATAAAACATGTTGATATCTTAGTATTAAGTAACTTAAACTTCCTACTACAGAGGATCCACAAATGCAAGAGGTTGGTGAATCAAAAGAGGAGAAACAAAAGTTGTTCAAGATCATAGTTGGACAAAATCCGCACATACAAAAGATGGAGTCTAAGTTGGAGACTTTATTAAAAGAGAAATAACAACAAGATAATGTATCAGAAGCTATTCCCATAGCATCAAATTCCATTTAAGGTACTTCAACAAAAGTAACTTCTATTGCGGCAACCATTACAGTAGAAGCATAGTCCACTAATTCAATAGTTGATTTAGCTAAAGCTATGGGAGACTTATTGTTAAAAGATCAAGAGATTGAAAAGTTAAAAGCTCAACTTAACAATGTCCAGGAACAAAAATTAAAAACTGATAATGGTCACTTGGAAGAACTATAGAAAAGTCATAGGTTGACTCAAAGAATAGATACCCTTGAAAATGAATCTGCTATTGCTAAAACTATTGTACAAGAAAAATAAAATATCTGGCTTGATATCAATGAATATATAACTGAGTTGTGGCCTTCAATAGAAGTCATTTTTGAAAAAGAACAATGATTGGAGAAATAAAAAGAAGTAATAACAAAATTGAAGAAGGACATGGGTCATAAACATGGAGATGCAACAACATTATTCAAGATCTTAAATTCAAAAACAAAGGAAGAGCTTGAACATTATGATATTGAAGACAAGATTGAAACCATTCTGGAACTTAGGAGGATACTTACCAAGACAAATTTAATGCTTCAATTGGAAAAAAAAGTGTCATAATCTATAAGCTAACATCAATAAGTTTCATAAAAAATTTAATTTTCTATAATAGAAAGCACTTCCAGGTTTGTGAGGGATAGGATATAGATTGGTTCCTCTTGAAGAATACCAACATAGATTGCATTCTATAGCTGTAGATAAATCAAAATTTGCTAAGATTAGGGGAACCATTATAAGGAAAGATTTCATTGAAGGATTGACTTTTGATTTACTAATCCAACATGAGATTAAACACTTGTTCATAGCCAATCCCACATTTCAGGAATACACTAAAGTGGATGATACTTACAGGAAATTTATAAAGCTTTCCATTACTGACGAAGACAAATGGGAAAAATATGTCAGCTCATTGATTAACAAGTCATCAAGTTTTCAGTAGCATGCAACAAAATTTCAGCAACAAGATTTAGGTTTGTAGGAGCAAAGGGATATATAATTAGGAAAAAAAATAGAATAACAACTTTATAGCCCCAGTCCTCAGTATAAGCCTCAAATTTTGTGCAAGATTTCCAAGCAGTTCAAATTTTCTAGTTCTATTTTTATAATTAGTTTCAAAATATATTTTGTAAATAAATATTGATTTTTTTAATTAAGATATTTTGAAGAAAACTCTATAAGTTCTTCGTAGATCGAAGTATGAAGGGTTGAACCCTTGTGTTAAACTAGTTCGCAAAATTGTAATTCTCTGAGTTTTTATGAGAATAATAGAAGGATTTTGGATTCATCTTAAAGTATCTTATGTTCTTGTGAGTACTTCTATTTTATTTATTTCTCAATTTTTTTTTATTACTGCATATGTTTTAAATTAATTTGAAAATATGGGTAAGATAAGACTGAATATCAATCCCTCTGAAAAACCCTGTGAAGTTAGATCAATTACAAAGATTAGTTAATTGAAGCTTTATGTTTTAATTAATTCCTCTACATCTTTAAATTCTTACTTCCATTTAAGTTTTAAATATATTTTGATTGGCTGTAAAAGGATTTTACATGCAACATCTGTATATGATTAGTTAAATACTCCATTTGAAGAGTCAATGAATCATATATTTTCTTAATTTCAACCTTAAATATCATTTCAAAGCTAAATATTGTTAAAGGTAAACAATTAGCCCTTTTAGTATATCACAAATAATTAAGAGTTTTCACCTGTTTAATAGTTTAAAGCATTGGCAATAGAAAAATCAAAATTAAAACAAAACATTTTAGATGCTCTAACACAATTCCTTAACCTAGAATATTTTATAGAGGTATAACATAGATTGGCGCTATTGTCAGGGAGAGAAAAAAATTGAATTATCTTTCCCTCGAACAATGATTATGCTTTCCATTTAATGGTGAATAAAAGTTAGGTGGGTTAAAATATTTCACCTGGCGATTCAAAAGAACAAATCCGGCTTCACGAAAGCACAACAGATATCACTCATATCCTCATGTCTATTCTCCATTAACAAATCCAGAGAGGCTGGTGAGAGTTGCATCTTTATGATGAATATTAAAAGTTTCTACTTATGCTTTTGTTTCACTTCCACCTGAAATTGTTTCATAAACTGATCCTTTTAGACCTGTTTCAGTTCCCCCTTAACTGTGAGACCTTCCACCAAAAGTGTTAGAGATTTTACCCAAAGGAGTTCATCTTCAGTTGGATCTTATTGTTTATCAATTAGAATTCTATGAAATTCCTCAAACTATTTTAGAATATCCCAAATCAGAAGCAGAATTAGGGTTGGAATTACCTGAATTAAAACATAGTGATTTCATATCCTCTGTCGTTCATACCTTTCCATCTACTTTTACTAAGCCTGAAGATAGCTTTTATATTTATACAAATCCTTTATTTGAAAGTGAAGAGAAATTTGGCCCAAAAGTGCAGAAGTTGATAATTCCATAACCATTTATAAAAAAGTCCACAAATTCTAATCAATCATCTTCCTTTCCATCCCCCCCAAAGTTCATCTTCAGCTTCACCCTCTTTATCTCCCCAAAGTGCATCTTCATCTTCACTCTCTTCACCTAATCAAATGACTAGTTTTCAACCTATCATTCAGGCTCATTGTGAAACATTAGTCCTTCCTGGTTAGCTTAATAATTTTCCAAATGGATATCTAAGCCACTTACCTAGGTTTAATGGGGAAAATAGTTTGTTTGTTGATGATCATTTAGCTGCCTTTTTGGATTTTGTTGATAATATGAGCATAGATCATGAAGATGTGTACATGAGGTTATTTTTTCAATCTCTTGAGGGAAATGTCAGAATATGGTTCAAACTATTACAAGCTTGTTATATTCCTACATGGAATGAATTAATCACTATCTCTAAAAAATAATGGGGAGAAAAAAATTCATGTTTATTATCTTATAGAATTCGATGATCTGAAAAGAAATCCTGGTGAACCTATGGCTGATTTCATAAAAAGATTGAATAAAATTTATAGAAAAATTCCACTAGACTGTAAACCACCAGTAGCGGAAGCTAAAGTGAAATTTTCTAAAGGTTTTTATGATGATTTTTCTATCATGCTTAGAGAAAGGAGTTCTATCAGCCTAGGAGACATGCAAACCAATGTTATTGAATTCAATGCCAATAGATCAACGTCAGCTAAACTTAAGGAAAAAAGTAGAAAACGTTGAGAGAAATATGGAATCTAGGGAAGCAGGTACTTATTCTTCGAAAAATGAGAATGAAAATCATAAAATATATGAAATTAATTCTCTAGTAAGAAATACTTCAAATAGAATCTCAGAAATGGAAGCACAACCTAGAGTAACTCAATCAGCGTCAAATAGACCTCAAGTTCAATATAAGAGACCTTTTCAGCCTCAAATCTTGTAGAGACTGAATACTGATCAATAGATCCAACCCCCATTGATGATTCATGATCAGGAACCTAAAGAAAATGGTCCTTTAGTTACAAATGATATCAATTATTTTTTATGATCCATCATCACAAAATGTTATTATGCCAATTTCTCATGATCAACCTTCAGTTCAAAACTAAGAGGTTTCTCAAATTTCAAAATATCAGGCCTTATTCGAATTTCTTATTGTTGAATTAACTAGAAGGTATGATTTGAGACCAAGATGAGGACCTGGTAGACCAACTAAAAATGTTACTATTAATGAACCTCAAGTCAAAACAATTGAAACACAAACAACATTGATACAACCAATAAATCGGCCAAATGAATAAAGTACATCTAAAAAATATGCTCCAACAACTTTTAATATGGAAAAATAATAAGAGACAATTAATATTCCAATTCCATTATCCAAACTCTCCAAAAATCTATGTTATAAGAATCAAGTGTCAAGATGGATTCAATCTTCAAGTATTGATGGTGAAGGATATGCAATTAGTTTACAGGATGACAAACCTTCAACAATTTTTGGTCCTAGTTCTGATATGATCAATGTAAATGTCCTTCCTTTCTATGTTACCTTGAAGATCCATGATTTTCTCTTATATAATTGTATGCTAGATTCTAGGGCCTCTTATAATCTAATGTCTAAAGTAATTATGGACCAGCTCCAACTACAAATCACAAGACCCTATCATGTCTATATATCTTTGATTCAAAGAAGCTACCTTATCTTGGATTATCAAAGATTTAGTTGTAACACTTTCTCAGATCCTTGTTAAGAGTGTAGTTCTAGATATTGTTGTTACAAATATTCCCCCAAAATTTGGGATGTTATTATCCAAATCTTGTTGTGCCAAGTTAGGGGGAAGTCTGCAAATGGATATGTCTTTTTCTACAATTCCTATTTATGGGGGAGATAATTTGAGATTATACAAAGGTGAGATTTATAAATACTGTTGTAAAAGATGATCAAGCAACAAACCATCCCATTTATGCAGTTGATTAGGATTTTGGATGTTTTACTTTAACAACTAATAATTCCCAAAATTCTTAACTTAGCATTGAATAGAGTATAAGTAAAGCCCAATGTATAAATACTAGTGTTTGGAAGTTGTACTTTGATGGAGCCTTTTCCAAATATGGAGCTAGAGGTGGAATTGTACTTATTCCTCTAGAGGAAGAAAATATAACTCAAACTTTCAAGTTAGACTTTGATGTTACAAACAACGTAGTAGAGCATGAAGCCTTACTTTTAGGACTAGTGTTAGCCAAAAATTTAAAGGTCCAAAACTTAAGTGTATTTAGTGACTCGTAGCTAATTGTGAAATAAATTAGAAATTCATGCCAAGAAAAATACCATAGGCTTATACCTTATCGAAATTAAGTATGGGATTATTTGGACAATTAATTTCAAGCTTTTAATATTACATCAATCCCTAGAGATGAAAACATTTATGTAGATTCCTTAGCAGTCTCTGCTAGCTCTTTCAAAATTCCTCATGTTATGCAGTTGCAATATCAAATTTAAGTAAATTACATGACTTCAATCCCTAACAACCTTAAAAATTGGTAAGTTTTCGAAGATGATGAGCAGTTAAAAATTTTCTTACAAGAAATTGATGAATTTTTAGCTGTACAAAATGAAGAAGAACAAATCAATGAAAGTAAATCAAATGATGAAAATGAGACTTCATAGTTAAATCATAAAATAGTTAATGAGAATATCATTAAGTTTCCTAATAATTACATTCCAAAAGGATTAATTCCTCTTGAAAAGCCCTTTAATAATAATGATGTCTCAAAAAATTTATTATCAAGTTCACAACAAGAGGATGTGGAAGATTGTAATATTGGAACCAATAAAAAAATTAGAAATGTAAAAATTTCAACATCATTACCTCAAGAAACAAAAGCGAAATATGTTTATCTTCTTAAACATTATAAATATGTTTTTGCATGGTCATATGAAGAACTTAAAACCTATGACACAACTCTTATTGAACATAAAATTACTCTCAAGCTAGAAGCTAAAACTTTCAAAGAAAAATTGAGGAGAGTAAATCCAGTTTTTCTTCCAACTATTGAAACATAGCTTAAGAAATTATTGCATGCAAAAATTATTGTCCCCCTAAGAAACTCTGATTGGATAGCAAATATAGTTCCAGTTAGGAAGAAAAATGGTGAAATAAGATTGTGTGTAGACTTCATAAACCTATACAAACTATCTTTAAAGGATAATTATCCATTGCCCAAGATGGATCAATTGCTCCAAAAAGTTTCAGGATCAAACAAAATTTCATTGTTTGATGGCTTTTCTGGATACAATCAGACCTTAGTAAGTCCAGAATATAGGAAAAAAACATCATTCACAACTCCTTAGGGTACATTTATGAATGCTAGAATGTCGTTTGGCACAACTAATGTAGGAGCTACCTTTCAAAGAGAAATGGAACTAGAATTTGTTGGTAAGGTTAACAAATTTGTTTTATATTTATCTTGATGATTTACCTGTATTTTCAAGTACTGATGAGAAACATTTAAAACATTTGAGAAAGGTTTTTGATAGATGCAAGAAATATGGAAGTTCCCTTAATCCAAAAAAGTCTTTGTTTGCTATAAAAGAAGGAAAACTACTCGGACGCATAATTTCAAAGGAAGGAGTAGATTGACCCAAAAGGAGTTTCAGACACTGAGGTAATTAGCTTACCTAGAAATAAAAAGGAAATTCAAACTTTTCTAGGAAAAATTAATTTTTTGAGAATATTCATACGAAGTTATGCCGAGATAGTCAAGGATATCACTGATATGCCAAAGAAAGATCATGAAGTCAAATGGATAGTGCATGAAAGTTATGCTTTTACACAGATCTATAAATCTATTTCTAAAGCCCCAGTACTGGGCAGTCCTGACTATTCAAAACCTTTTATCATTTTCTCCTTTGCCTCTGATACTACCTTAGGTGTTGTATTATTATAAATGATGATAATGGAGATTACCAACCTATTTCCTTTTCCATTAATGTAATTAGAGATGTTGATTTGAAATATGATATCATTGAGAAGCAAGCCTATGCTCTTGTACAAGACTTAAAAACTTTCAAAACCTATGTCCTTCATTCCTCCATTATTACCTATGTTCCAAATAATGTTGTAAAGATTGTCTTAACACAACTTGATGCAGATGCTAGGAGAGGAAGATGGATTGCAAAAATATTATAATTTGAATTAGAAATCAAATCTACCAAATTGGTGAAAGTTCAAGGTTTAGCCAAACTCTTGGATGAATGAAATTGTAAAGTTCTGGGCATCAACATTATCATGTAGGTTTCAGTAGAGAAGAATACACAAGAACCTTCTCAGAGTATAGAAAAGAAGAACACACAAGAAACTTCTCAGAGTTTATAAGATAAGATCACACAAGAACCTTCTTCTACTGTAGCTTCAATTTCTCTTCCACTTCATATTGGTGAAAAGTTCCTACTATCTGAATGGTATGATGATATTATATATTTTCTTCGTGATTTTGAGTGTCCTCTTGGATTCACCAAGAATCAATGTAAAAATCTCAGTCTAAAATCTATGAAATATAACATCATCAATGCCAATTTGTATTGGAAAGATCCATTGAATATCCTTCTTTTATGTCTAACTGAAAATGAGATAGAAGGTGTCATAGAAAAATTTCATGAACATATATGTGGAGGACACTATGCTTGGAGAGAAAAAACATATAAAATTCAAAGAGAAGGATTTTATTGGTTGAAATTGTTTTCACAAGTAGGAGAAAAGGTTACAAGGTGTATTACATGTCAGATATTTGGTAGAAATAAGAGTTTAGCAGGACTTCCAATTGTTCCAATATTGTTTACAATAGGGATTAGATTTCAGTTTCCAGTAATAAGAACATATAGGAGAAATAATTCCAGTTTCCAGTAATAAGAACATATGGTTTCAACTGCTACAGACTACTTCACAAAATGGGTAGAAGCCATCCCTGTCAAGAATGCTATAGGCACTATCGTCATCAACGTCATTGAAGAAAACATATTATCTAGATTTAGTTGTCCACAAAAAATAGTCACTGATAATGCACAAGAATTCAGTAGTACCAAAATTATAGAGTTTTGCCAAGAGTATCAAAATTTATTGCATCATTCTACCCCATATTACCCTCAAGGAAATGAATTGGTAGAATCATCAAACAAGAGTTTGGTCAAAGTTATCAATAAGATACTAACATATCATAAAAGGAATTGAGATAGTCATCTCAAATATGCAGTTTGGGTTAATAGAGTATCACCTAAGAGATCTACTGGTAAATCCCCTTTCCAACTTGTTTACGGAACTGAGGCAATCTTTCCCACACAACTAGCTTTTCCTCTTATGAAATTTTTACAGGAACGATATGAGGAACCTGATGATTTCTCAAGAAAAATCAATCAGATCATTTAGTTAAATCAATATAGTGAAGTTCAGTAAAAAAATCGTCAATATCAGAACAAGATGAAGATATTATTTGACAGAAAGGCCAGGGAAAGATACTTCAGTTAAGGAGATTTAGTTTTAAGATGGGATGTCAGAAGAGAGGAAAGAGGAAAACATGGTAAATTTGATAATCTCTGGTTGGGACCATTCATCATTGTAGAATTCAAGGGTAATAGCACTTGTATTTTACAAAATTTGGAAGGAAGATATTCTTCATTGCCTGTCAATGGAAAATATCTTAAACATTACATTCAATATTAAAATTGTTCACAGTCATAATTCATTGTGCATCATCGATTTCCTTTAAATTATGTTGTCAAGAATGATTTTCACAGCAAAGACTCCATAGATCGAAGAGAAGGCATAAGGATCTGCATGTTCTTTGCATCCTGTAGGGGGAAGCAGTTCTCAGATGGAGCAAATGTTGTAACCTATTTATATAATTGTTGGGTAGGGTCCCCCTAGGTCAATTTTTTGTCAATGTTTTGTAAAGGATCTGCATTTTTGAGGAGAGGAATTCAATTCGCGTAGCATTTTAGGAGTCATAGGGGCCTTAAGGTAGGTCAAAGGTCCTTATTTTGTAAAAGAATGGGATTAAATTGTATGTTTTGAGTCTTCCAATGGTTTGCAGACCATGATATTGTAAGGAAATATATCTATATCTATATATATAATATATTATATATATATTTATTATATATATATATAGAAGAGAGAGAGAGAGAGAAGAGAGAGAGAGAGAGAGAGAGAGAGAGAGAGATAAAGGGATGTTTAAGTATGTCAAAGGAAATGTTATGTTATGCTTGGGCATTTTTGAGTCTGTAATTGTTATATGTTTTTGTATTTGGATGAAGGGGAAGACTCCTACAACTTTGTGTACGAAGACCTTGGTAAGTCTGCAATTGTGTGCGTAGGAACCTGCAATTGTGTGTGTAGGGTAAGAAATATTTTAATTTTGAAGATCTGAAGATAATAAAGAATATTTTGAAGGAATATCTATGTACTTACATGTTGTGCTTATTTTGTGCAATTACTGTTTACTTCTGTGTTGCGCAAGTAAAAGATAGATTAAAATTGAAGTATGAATGTTGTTATAGTTAAATACAGTTAAGATCCATTGACTTATGCAGAGTAGATAGAGTTTAGATTTGCGAGTAGTCCTTTTGTATGAATAGATCAGATTCAGTATAATACTAAGTAAGACTGCATAGTGCAGATATAGATCTAATACTAAGTCAATATCCACACTCCATATCCTTCTGGATGTAGAAACCTGGTTCTAGCATCCCCCAATATCACCTCGGGTGAGACTCCAGTCTACGCGAGTAGATCATTATTGAAAGGGCTAGTGGTATAGGATTTTTGTTGGTTGGCACAACTAAGTTTGAACTTGGGTTTGAGCCCCTCAGGCCAACAAATCATTTTTTCACTAGGACCATGACCTATATGAGCAATATGTGATGTGGCATCCAACCAAAAAAGAGATTCAAGATTGGGTTGATCTAAATTTTCATGAATTTGTAGCACAAGATAATATAAATCCGTGCCTATCAACAGAAAGGTGGTTAGAAATATATATCTATACAAAAGAACACAGGATCTTTTTTGCATCGTTCGCTTACGATTTGCATGAGTGGCTTTCAAAACTAGCTAGACAGAAGACCTACTATAAGCATGATGAGCCTAATACGTGGATCTCAGAGCTAATTAAGTGACTGAAGTAGATTGAAATAAGATCACCAAAGCTGTTGATTACTGGAGTAATAGTTTTCTTAGATGATTTATTACTAAATTCACAATTGACACAATGGTATCCTATAGTGAAGCTAAGCACTAGCTTTTCTAGGGTTCGAGAGGTAAGTATTTGAATTCCTTAAAGCTCTCTATTAAGATGTTGTTATGAGAAAAGGGCATACTATGCATACAAGTAGATTTATGTTTAAGGGAAACAAAATTAGATCTACACGGAGCAGAAAGAGATTTAGAATAGACTATGATAATTTCGCTGAAGCTATTTATAGTCCGTTATTCTATGAATTAGAAAGCAAAGAATAAAGAAGCAATGCTAGCATGCCCAAAGGTGCATGATAGTCAAATAATAAAGGAACTTCTAGGATTTCCGCATCTAGCCACTCCATCTCCACCTTCACCTCCACCTCATACACCTACACCTCCACCTCCAGTCCCCCATTTAATATGGTTAACATAGTAAAGATGCCTATCTTTAAGGGTCATGGACCAGAGGATCCTGAGAAATTTTGGTTTGTAGCAGAAGCTGTATGGAAAGCGCAAGAGATCAATGATGAAGATATGAAGAAATATTATCTTGTCACAACATTGTAGGATAGAGCGCTATCATGGTATATTAAGTACAGTACAACAAACCCAGCTGCTTCACTAGCTGAGATGAAGAAAGCACTAAATGCAGAGTTCAAGAAACCAAAGTCACAGTCATAGTGCATTACGGAAATAAAAGAGATTAATTAAGTAGTCAATGAGACTTCCTGGGAATTAGATTAGAGACTAAAATGTTTGTTGGGACAAGCCAACTTTCAAATCTCTGATGAGCAACACAAAGAGTGTTATATAGTTGCACTATTACTACATCTCAAATTACCACTATCATAGCAAAAGATCGGATCACAAACTCAGGCATTAAAAATTATGATGAACCTAGACACATCATTGGTACATGATACTCACATAGTGGTGCAAGTGATACAAACCCAAGTAACGAGCTTGGATATGGAGCTACACGATTTGAAGAAGGGGAAATAAATTCAGCTTGATATCTGCTCAGATGTTTGGTGCATAAAGTATAATGTGGAAGGTCAATATAAGGACCAATTTCCTATCTATCCTAGATATTTGGTCGTTGGAGGTCCAAATCCTCTAAAGCTAGAACCTAATGCTAGACCAAGTACCAGGTCGAATGTCTAGTGTAGTATTTTTTGTGTTGCAGGCCAACACCCGACTGACCATTGTTACCTATTAAAAAAGTATGTGCATGTGCCAAAACAATTATTTTGTAACTTATGTTGGTCAATAGGACATGACACAAGAAATTGTCGTAGCTATGTTTTAATGATAGAGAAAGCTATGACGTACAGAATGCAACTTGAAGGTCACGCACAAGAAGATCATAGTTCACCTACAACCCATGGAGGATTTCAGGGCCAAGGACACGGTCGAGGATAGGGTGCTATATGAGGTTGGGATCATATTATATGTTATAACTGTGGAGAAGTTGGGCATTTTTATGGTATTGTCAGAATCGCACCACCCTTTCTTTTAAGTATTATAGACAGTTCGAATATGTAATAGAGGATTGTCCCATTTTGATGGCTAAAATGTAGTTTAAGAAGAATCAATAGATTAAGTAGAACTTGTAAATGATGTGGGATGAACCACATGAAAATGATCCTAGTGTTAACATAATGATACAAAGTGGTGTAGCTATAGAAGAATATAAAATAGAAGGAAATAAGCTTATGGCAGATACATGGGTCAGGAAGGATGGAGAAAAATGTACTGGGTTCAATATACAGAGGGAGAAAGAAACCTTCATGGAAGGAAAGAAGAGTTTCATGGACCCAGGAGCTTTGACATCCAAAATGCGGATGTAACTAGTACCATGGAAGAGTAATCCTGAAATGGTTAGTGCAACGGAGAAATCAGATTTGACCATTCTTAAGTCCTTTCAGCAGACCTGTATGAAGTTGCTAAGGGATCAAAATGTAGTGGAAGGGTTGCAAGAACCAATCGACAACTGTGCTAGTAAAGACAAGACACAACTTGAACAATGTGTAGTAAACAAAGTCAACACAAATAAGAAAATAAATCGCCAAGAAATGTGATTAACTGTGCAGATTGGCAAACCCAAAATGGATCAAGTAATTATGGACTTACGATCAGATGCAATTGTATTACCAAAGTATACTTGGTAGAGGATGGGGCAACCAAAACTACAATGTTCATTGATTCAGCTGCACATGGCCAGTTAGTAGAAAATTATCCCAATGGGTCGATTGTAGGGCATTGTTATGGACATTGAAGGAGCAACCATGAATGCGGATTTTGAAATCATTGAGATTGTGGATGATAGTAATCCATATGAAGTTTTACTTGGAATCAATTGGGCTTTTGATATGGATTCCATAATCGATCTGAAAAGGATAAGTATGGTATTCAAGAAGAATGGTACTATGGTCATTGTTCCTTTGGATCCCTATGGAGGAGTGCGGTATATGAAACATTTCCATGAAGAAAGTTCCAATACCATTTACTGATGAAGGGAGAAGTCTCAACACCATTCACTAATGAATTTTTGGATAACGTGGGAGGACAGGAGGCCTACTCTTTTACATATGGTTTTTCATGGTACCATCAGATTAAGATTGTGCTAGAAGATAGAAGTAAGACCAATTTTTCTATGGAATGGGGATTGTTTCAATATACAGTCATGCTGTTTGGATTGCATAATGCACCCGCAATATTCTCCAGAGTTTTCATCGTACTGTTTAAATAATTCATTCATAAATCTGTGGAGGTTTACTTTGATGACTAGACAATATTTGGACTATTAAAGAATCATGTTTTGAGCATGTTCTTAATGTGGGATACCTGTAGGAAATATTAAATCACGTTGAACATAAAAAAAAACATATATTTTATGTACCATATGGAATATTATTGGGACATGTTATTTGCAAGCAGGGGCTAATGGTGGACCCTGCAAAAATGTTCTTATTATCAATTTGGATCTGCCGAAGAACGTGAAGCAACTACGCATGACTCTAGGGCATACTGGTTATTATCAGTAGTCCATAAAGGCCTGCACACATATCATTGTGTTAATGGAAACATTACTAAAAAAATATGTCACCTTTTGTTGGAACGATGAATGTCAGAAGAGCCTTGACGTCTTAAAGGAAAAAATGGTCACTACACTGATTCTAGTGTTTCTAGATTGGAAGGAGTTCCACATTCATGTAGATTTCTTGTGCATATATTTGGGGGTTGTCGAAGTGCAGCCAAGAGAAGGGGATCTTGACCACTCCATCTTTGCAAGTCAAAAGTTATGTAAAGTAGAAAGAAATTATTCCAAAACAAAACGAGAGGGTTTGGCAATGGTGTACACGCTGCAAACATTCAGTCATTACTTATTAGGTGCACACCTCAAGATGTTCACAGACCATTCTATGTTGAAGTACTCAATGAACAAGCCTATGTTGGGAGGGAATATCTGAAGGTAGCGATTGTTATTCCAAGAGTAAGATTTTGAGGTAATATTTAAGCCAGGAAGGTTGAATGCTGGGATGGATCATCTGTCGAGAATTGAGACTAACAAGGAACCGATGAACATCGAAGAAGGACTGCTCGATGCACAAATCATTGTAGGAAGGGTTGTTGATGATCATTTCATTGATATCATTTACTATTTGTCCACCAAATTAGCCCTTGAGGAGTATATGACTCAAGAGAAGAAATAACGTGTATGCAAAGCTATGGATTTTTCTTTGATTGCCGACCCTTTCTATAAAATGGGCCCTGATGAGATATTGAATAGATGTCCTTGAGCATGAAAGACATTGCATTTTGGCAGAAAAACATGGTGGTGTAGCGAGAGGACACTATGCAGGGAAATTGACTGTGCAGAAGAATTTAAGAGTGGGACTATGGTGGCCCATGGTGCACAAGGATTCCAAAGAATATTGTAGTGCTTGTGATGTCTGTTATAGGACTGGAAGAACATCGAGAAAGGATGATTTTCCATTGAATGCACAAGTCACCTTGAAGGCCTTTGATAAGTGGTTGATTGAATTTATTAGGCCGATTAATCCACTGGGGAAGACGACTGGTGCATGATACATTATTACTACGACAGATCATCTGACCAGGTGGGTTGAAGTACAGCCAGGAAAGAATAATAGTACACGATACATTATTGTTATGATATATTATCACACAAGCTGGGTTGAAGCATAACTGGTAAAGGATTGCACTGCAGACACTACTACACACTTAATATCTAAATATATCTTGTCGAGATTTGGGTGTCAAAAGATCTTGATGAGTGTTGAGGGATTTTATCCCCTAAGGCTCTTGGGTGGAACCCTAGTAGACTGAAAGTTGTCTAAATCAAGAAACATGCACATGCACATCCATTATGCTAGAAAAAGCTATTTCTAAGTTGAGAAGGACGTACCTCAGGTCCTACGTTTGGGTAGTTCCTCAAGGGTCCAAACCCTTCTTCATGTCCCTTTCGCTCCTTTGCCCTGCAAAACCAACAATTCCAAAGAATGCAGCAGTATATGGACAAAGATTTATATAAAAATCATGTTTATGTTACAAGAAAGGAGTTAGTTATAAACTTTTAGACATCCATTCATACATGAAATTCAAACATGAACATCATTAACACAAAGAAGAAGCATATCGGGAACCAAGACGTGTTTCTTTATTAGACAAATAGAATAGTAGCTTTCCTATCATACAATTATGGAATTCCCAAAACAATACCACATATATCCAATGGAACTATATCTAACTCAGCCTCATCTACAAATGTTGATCAAATAGCAAACCTAAGTTTACATTGTCTCGTTACTTATAGCTTTGTTTTATCACATACCCAACATAATGGATATGGCTTCTCATGAGGTTTTGTTTGTAATCCCAACTTCTTTACAATTGTTTCAGAAATCAAATTTACTTGTCATCCACTATCAAACAAAGTATCAATCTTATTGTGCTTGGAAATTACTCTAATACGAAAAAGCTCATTTCTTTCCCTCT
>APFE030403861.1:66108-77030 GCA_000404065.3 Pinus taeda
GATGTCATAACTAAGGGATGAACATCAAATCACAAGGAAACAAGGGTTTCCTGTACAAATGGGGGAAGTGCAAAAGGCACAAGGGTCTTCAAACCTGATCAGGCGGAAATCTCAGTATAATAACCATTCTCTATTTTCTCTCCTCCCTTAGGCCTTCCCTTTGGTTTCTTTTTATACCAATTCCAAAGTAGTTTTTTAGTTAGGAATTGGTTGGGGACAGTTGAGGCCACGGGCACTAACAGGTGATCAGCAGGTAAAACCCGCAATCTCCGCCCGAAAATAAGGAGTTTTATATTTTTTTAAGTGTTTTAATACATATACGCGGGTTGGGTATATATGAACCCGCGTATACACGCGTTTAACTCAGGGCAATGTTGCGTACAGGGAATAAAATACTGTTTTTTAGATTTTGGACCAGGTCTGGAAGGAGGGGTTGCCCTAGGCCATGAGTGCAGCATCACAAACCATAATAGTGAGATTTGGAGCTATAACAATGAGCGATTAAGGATCACACTTGCTACAAACGAATGACACAGTTGAGGATTTCAACAAAATTTTGGATAACACTCTGACTAAAGTATGAAACGTCAATAGAAATGATTGGGATGTGTGCATACCAACAATTTTATGGGCATATAGGACTACCTGTAAGAATTTGAGAATACAGACTCCGTTTAGATTGATTTATGGAAATGAATCCATAATGCCTATGGAATGCATAGTACCGAGTGTTAGAATTATTGTAGTCACGTACAAGGTGGACATCAACATTATGTAGGAAATATTGGAACAAATGCTCGCACTCGAGGAGGATCACTTTATTGCAGGATTTCACTAACAAGTGCAGAAATCCAGGGAAAGGGCCTAACACAATTGATAGATTAAGTAGAAAACATCCAAGAATGGAGACCTCATTTTTTTATATAGTAGTGAGTTCAAAAAATTCCTGGGAAAATTCAAAATGCATTGGTTAGGACCATAGAGTGTTTGGGATATCTCAAATGGGGTGGATTTCAACTCACAAAGCTGAATTGAGAACTGTTTCCTAGACAAGGAATGGGATTAGTTTGAAATTCTAAAGGGAATGTTATGTCCATGGGACTACGCAATGAATATATTAATGGAGAAGAGTCTTAGTGCTAAAGGTAGTTGGAAGGAAGTACGAGACTTTAAACTATGTTCCTAGAGAAGTAATTCACTGAGGACGAAGTGTTGTGCGGTATTCAGGAGGATTGCACAGGTGGAGGAAGCTACAACAAAGAAGGAGTAACTAGATTGCAGGGAGGGCTCTGACATAATTCATCCAGAATATGACCATTGGGATTTCTAGAGTTGATTTGACAAGGAAACTTCGATTAAATGGAGCTGGGCAAATGCATTTAATGGGCATATATGGGAAAATATGCAGCCAAATTTATATTTATGAGGTGGATTTGAAGGAGACCGTTAAGTTTAAAATTCAAAATGGTTATAAATATGGCAACCCACTCACATTTGAACACTTTGCTCAATGACATTTCGATTGGTGGTTTTTTTCTTAAGTGTGAGCTGAGTGTTCTATTACATGAATTGGGAGGAGATTGAACCTGAATTTCTTAGACTAGGGCTAGGATTCCTAATGACTACTACACCACTAGCACTTGTCACCATTACAAGGTCCCCAAGGAAGAAAAATACTGGCATAGGCACAAAGAAGCAGAGGAAAAGGCAACCTCCAGTTAGGCAATCACTGAGAAAAATCACTAAGGTGTAGAGAACTAAGGAGAGGCTGGGCAAGAAAAAGTATTCAATGGAGCCCCAAGATTCAGATGTGGAAGAAGTGGTCGGTGGAATAAAAGATATTGATGAATAATATGTGGAATCGATCTCTAGGTTTCCACCTTATATGCCACCATGAAATCCAACCTCCAATGTTACTGTTTGGTAATTTAATGGATCTTAAATTACTTACATGAATTATCAACCAGGTCTAGTAAACCGATGAAGTGTATGTGCATTGTATGTGTTAGAAGTCATTGTCACTTATTAAATGCCTAAATCAATTTGAGTTATCTAGATGATTATGTTTTTCTAAGGCTATATAAGTAAACAAATTTCTTATATCTAAATGAAATCAATTCTTCTCTCCTTTGTTAAAATAAGGATCACACTCTTGTTGAAATAAACATCACACTTGCTTCACACTTAAAATAAAATCACACTCACACTTTTCTTGTAATAAGATCACTCACACACTTGCTTTAAAATGAAATCACTCTTTCCTATAAATAAAATCACACTTGAAAATCACTCTTGATTATCAATAAAATCACATTTTCTGAAATGAAAATCACACTTGCATTCAAATGGAATGACTCTTGCTCATAAAAAAAATTACACCTACAATAAAATCATACTTATAAATGAATCTGTTTCGATAGAAAGAAAGATTAACTTTTCAAATGAAAATCCTATCTATATCATCACAATGTAAAGCTTATACTCTACTTCTTTGTTAAATTATACTCTGTCCATATGAATTTGAAATCTCTCTCCACTTGAACAATGAAATTATTAGATAACTTGTTGCAAATCAATCTTAATGTTATATCTAATATTCAAAACTTGAATTATTAAATGAATTGATAAAAATCTACAAGAAGCATAAAACGAAAAGGTAACAAAAGAAAACCTTGCTGTCTCCAGGAGGCCCTCCTATCAGAAGCAAGCAATGCTATAAAGCTTTCACGAAATTATTATTCACTAATTGGAACACACAACAAGCAATGTAGTTGAAACAAAGCCTTTATAACAAAACAAAGTACTTCACAAAATACAATTCTCGTCTTCTCTAATTAGCTATGCCGAGAGGCATATTTATAAAACGCTTACGCAATAAATGTTTCATATATTTATGCCTATTCTAATCAAGATTAGTGATAATTATCCTAAGAGATAAGATATCATAATCTTATTCATGATTTGCTAACAACTTAGAAGATCATGAAACAGAAAATCTGCATCTTGCTCACTTGATCCACGCCTTCCACGTTTTCTGGCTTATCCTTTGACTAGACTGATAAGGTGCCTTTTTCATTGATCTAGATTCTACAAATATGAATGAATATTTTTCCTCATTATTTTCCAGCTATCCATGTGCCCTGTTTCTTGGATGGAGCTCTCCAACCTATTGAACCTTTGATGTAGATGCATAAACTTTTATCAGTTGTAGAATCATTGTAATTCGGTAGCTTAAATAGTTATTAAGTAAAATAATAAAGACAAATGACACTTATGAATATATGATGATTATGTACCTGTTATGCTTCAACCTTTCTAATTGATAGCCAGATTGTAACTTATGAAGTTCAGAAAGGAATAATTAAGGTGGAAAAAGGAGTGTAAAAGAGAAGCAATTATGGAGTTAAACATTCCCCCACACAGAAGACATTGCATGTCCTCATGCAAAATTTCAAAATTTGCATGTCCTCCTTGTTATTGAACCGCCTCAATTATTTGAGCAAGGACATCTAAATTACTTCTCCTTGTTCCCTTAGCAGTGATTTTCATCCTTGGCTTCTTCATCAGAATTTTGTGTTTCAGGCCCATAATATTCCTCTTAAGAAATTTGTTCTAAGCAGTTAATTTCTTATTTTCCCTGTGCCACATACCAACGTGTAATAGTATATTGTCATTTTGGGTTATGTGCATTTCATTTTGTGCCTTCACTACTTCATTTTCCTATTTTAAATGTGTATTTAATACTTCTAACTCATAAATTTCTTGTTTGAAGGTTTCTTCAATCTGAATGCCCCTTTGAAACATTTGAATTGTGAGCTTCACTTTCTCCTTGAGTTGAAGATGATGCAACAAATTTTCCTATAGATTTCCTTTCCAAGGACTCTATATGGTTGTAAATTTCCCACTGTATTGGATCAATCTCTGGAGTTTTCCTTATTGCATTATCAATTGGCGATGGAATTGATGAGGGAATTGTAGGCGATGGAATCAATGGTGGAATTGTAGTTTCCATTTCTAAATCAACAAATTATGGGGACTGTTGAGGTTTTTCATGCATTGATTTATTGAGCGTTGCACTCCTACTTAAAGGAGATGGTGGATTAGTAGTAAGGGACTTCTCCTTAACTTTTCTATGCTTTGTTTTCTCTTTAGATAAACTTTCTTCTTGAGTGTTGGCTTCTATTCTTCTAACATATTTCTTCTTAATATTTACTATCATTTATGCAAGAGGAGTTTCATATTCTGAGTGTCGTTCTTTTGAGTTCTCTTTTATGGTCAACTTCCTTCTACTTCTCTTTATTTTATCGCTAGGCTTTTCTATTTCTACTTCCTTGTAATGATTCCTAACTAGGAAATCTTCCCAATTGTCTCTAATGTTTCTTAGGTGTGACTCAATCAAGATTTTCACTAAACCATGGTGATATAAAGAACTATCTATATATTGAATTTTCATTTGAAAGATGTTAGCTATTTTTCTTAAAATTTGAAGTAGAAAATATACTACGTTAATTTCATTTCCATCTAGAAAATTCATCATTAATCTTGCATGACAAAAGAACATATTTCCAAATCTTCCATCACAGGTTATAAACTTTTGGATGATCAGCAGTAGGTTTATCCATTTATTTTTCAAATTCGTAACTGGAATTCCGTTTTTATACTCAGAAATGTTCATATGTGGATTTTTGAGAAAATCCCTTCATTTGCTTTCTTCAATTCTTCTATTTTTAAACCAACTTTCTCCAATTCTTGGAAATTCTATGGCTTTTACTATGAAGGATTTTTTCAATAACATCTTTATGTCCCCGATTTCTGCTTCAATGCCATCATATGCCCTAGCAAAATATTTCATTACCTCCTTTTCTTTTCTATCAAAGTTTTCCACAAATTCCAACCATTGAGCTTGCTACAACATTTGTTTTACATGTGTTTAACCCTCTAGAAACCTAATTCCATTCGCTTCTAACCTCACAATGACCCCTATGGCAGAGGAAGTTTAACCCACAATCACTCCTTTTGAAAATTTTAGGGAATGAGAAGGAATTTGAGTATGAGATGGGTCATGAGAAAATGGTTTTTAGGTGGAGTTAGTTTTGACACTAGAACAAGGTTAAATGAGATGGAGGCAATCAACATGCATAGGAATTATGAGTGGAGAACTGATATGGCTTTTGAATGATATAAATATTTTAAGTTCAACTTAGTTGACAAGACATTGATATTTTCATTAGAATCAAAGTCATGTCTAATCAATTAAGGGAAATCATTACCCGACATGGTAGTAACAATGGTTATCCATCATTTAGTTTCATAATTCAAATGTTTTTCCTTTATTATATAACTCAATACTTACATACCTTTTCTCTCTTATCTTACTACTTTTGACTTATCTTCTACAGGTTGTCAAGTTACTTCAGCTGCAATTTTCTCTGATCATAGTTTGTTAGTGTAGCTACAGAATTTTGTTAAAGCTATAGATTGTTGACAATTCTGCAGTTGTATTATTTCAAAACATAAAAGGGGGAATAAAAATCAAATGGGATTAGTATAGGGAAAAGAAAATCTAAGCTACCAAGAATTCTTGGTTTTCAACTTGGATTTTCTGTATGAACATGTCAACAATGTTGATTTTCACATTTCATTCTATAAATTATTATCTATTTAGTCTACCTGAAAAAGAAATCTTGTTCAGGTATACAAATAATTCTAATGGAACCATGTGTGTAACAAGATGATAGATAAACTCATACGTAGGTTTAAAATATACTCATTGGTATACACCTGTATGTGAGAGTCTAACTGCCTTGATTGAGATTATGTTAGAAGACAATGAAGAATGGAGTACTGGGATCCAATGAATGTCTTAAACCAAGATTCGATGTAATATTTTCTTTCTTGGCTTCCTGATATCATGCCATGCAAGTCTTTAGAGATGTGATCCTCATTCATAAAATCCGGTAATAGGCATGCATGAAAATTTTCAATGTCAGGTTCCAATAACTACTCTTTATCGACAATCATCCATGATTCTTAAACCTTATCTAAATCTTATTCTTCTAGTTGTTGTTCTTAAATGGCAGCTAGATAATTATTTTGCAATACCTAAAAATTGTAAGTGGATTGAGGTGTTTTATTGTTGGTGATTCGAAATGGTTGTGCAAGGAGTGGAGTGGGAATGGATATTTGGGGTGTTTGTGTGGTTGGTAATGAGAAATGTTGGATTGAGATCAACTGATGGTGAAACTGGTGCTGTGGTGGAGGTGAATGATATGGATAACATTGATATTTGTATTGAGGATAATGAGGAAAATATTGAGGATATGGTGGATTTCTTCTGTAAGGTCATCACCAAGCTTGTTTCCAATATTGGTTTTGAGGTTGGGATTGAGTCCGAGGTTTCCAACGAGAGGGTGTTTTCGAATTAATTTAATATTGCTGTGCATAACCCTAAATTTTTGAAATAATATCTTACATCATAATAGGTTGATGAGGCTTCCATGGTCTTCTTGGAGCTACATAACAAGATTGTTCTAGTGTTTGATTTTCTCCCTGGTAAACTTCCTTTAACCCTTATAATGATGTCCAATATTTAGCAGTATGTGATCCTGCACAAATTTCACAAATTTTAATGTTATCAAGTGTAAATTTATGCAAAGAATGTTTCTTTCTACATTTACGGAAAACTATAAATGAAGAAACATTCTCAACTTTTTTCTTGTTTTGCATTCTTAGCATATTAATTTTTTCATTAAAATTACAAAAAATGTTTATCAAATTATTAAGTTTAGTTTGACTTACCAATACTGATGTCGAATTACCTACTCTTTCCATAAATGGATCCTAAGGGGATCTTCAATACTTTTCTTTTCCTCTTGATATGTTCTTACACAACTCACAAATCTCTTGAAATAAAAATGGAGAGAAATCTCCTTTTCCCACCAGGTTAAGAAGATCAATCCATTCATCCTTTATAGCATTTAGTAGAATATTTTTTAATGTGTGTGATCCTAAATTACGCAATTTAGATCTTTTGACATTATAAGTAAATATATTCACTAAATCTTCTAGGATTTCATCCTCTTTTTGGTTCATCCTAAAGGCTTCATTTCTCAGGTCATGGTGTATGAAATGATCTTTATATTTTTCCAAAAAAATACTCATTTCATATCATCCCATGTCCTTATAGAATTTTTTCCTAAAGTCATGAACCGTCTAAGAGCTCTATCCTTCAATGTTTCCAGAAAAAAATTCAATTTTTTAATGTGTAATGAGTAGCCATAAGATTTGCAAATTATTTCAAATTCAAAAGAAAGTTTTGTGGGCATTTGGATCACATACATTTGAATTTAGGAATTATGGATGGAGGTATATTCTTCATATGAGAATCGACATTAGTTTCTTGAATTGGAAATCCAAAAGGATCTTCCTCATTGTCATCATCTCCATCCATTTCTTCAACCTCTTTTTCTTACCTCTTCTTCTACCTGCAAAAATGAATTCATGATGTGAATGTGTGGCTCTTACTGCACCACATGATATAGTTGGGGTGGTAGGTGATTGAAGTTATCTACCTATATATATTATATAGGTAGATAAAGACTTATGTATACACTGCACCACAATGACGCCAAAATGTTTGGTAATTTAATTGATCTTGAATTAGTTACATAAATTATCAACTAGGTCTTGTAAACTAATGAAGTGTATGTGCAATGTATGTGCTAGAAGTCTTTGTCACTTATTAAATTCCTAAATCAATTGGAGTTATCTATATGATTATGTTTTTCTAAGGCTATACAAGTAAACAAATTGCTTATATCTAAATGAAATCAATTCTTCTCTCGTTGTTTAAAATAATGCTCACATAGTTCTTGAAATAAACATCACACTTGCTTCACACTTAAAATAAAATCACACTCACACTTTTCATGAAATAAGATCACTCACACACATTCTTTAAAATGAAATCACTCTTGCCTATAAATAAAATCACACTTGAAAATCACTCTTGCTTATCAATAAAATCACATTTTCTGAAATGAAAATCACACTTGCATTCAAATGGAATCACTCTTGCTCATAAAAAAAATTACACCTACAATAAAATCATAATTATAAATGAATCTTCTTGAACAGAAAGAAAGATTAGCTTTTCAAACGAAAATCCTATCTATATCATCACAATGTAAAGCTTATACTTCTACTTCTATGTTGAATTATACACTGTCAGTATGCATTTTAAATCTCTCTTCACCTAAACAATGAAATGATTAGATAACTTGCTGCAAAAAAATCTTAAAACTATATCTAATAAACAAAACTTTAGTGATTAAATGAATTGATAAAAATCTACAAGAAACATAAAATTAAATGCTAACAAAATAAAACCTTACTGTCTTGAGGGGGGCCGTCCTACTAGAAGTAGGCAATGCTATAAAACTTTCACGAAATGATTATTCATGCATTGGAATGCACAACAAGAAATGGAGTTGAAACAAAGTTTTTATATCAAAATAGAGTAGTTCACAAAATACAATTCTCATCCTCTCTCTTTAGCTATGCCAAGAGGCATATTTATAAAATCATACATAATAGATGTTTTTAGATCTTTATGCCTATTCTAATCAAGATCAACTTTAATTGTCCTAAGAGATAATATATCATAATATTATTCATGATTTTCTAACAACTTAACAAATCACGAAATTAAAAATCTACATCTTGCTCACTTGATCCACGCCTTCCACATCGTTTGACTTATCCTTTGAATGGACTGATAAGCTACCTTTTGTGTCGATCCAACTTCTACAGATAGGAAGGAATCATTTTCCCCATTATTTTCTAGCTATCCATGTGCCTTGTTTCTCAGATGGAGCTCTGTAACCTATTGAAACTTGGATCTAGCTGCAAAAACTTTTATCCACTGCAGAATCATTGTAATTCGATAGCTTAAGAAAATATTAAGTCAAATAATAAAGAAAAATGAGACTTCTAAAATATGTGATTATTATATACCCATTATGCTTCAACCTTGCAAATTGATACCCTGATTGTAACTTATGAAGGTCAAAAAGGAAGAATTAAGGTGCAAAAAGGAGTGTCAAAAAGAAGAAATATTGGAACAGGTTATGAATAATTTCTGCGGGGATGGTAAGATTAGCTTGTTGAGAAAAAAATCCAAGGATTATGATTTGGGGAGAAACCATTTTGAATAAGAGAATCAAAGAAGTCTTAATCGGCACAACCTGTCATCTGGCCCTTCTTCTAGTGCTATTTTGTTGATGGTGTTGGAGATCTGTCAACCAAGGGGGTCTCCCCGATGTGAACTCCCAATTAGACCTCACATTATTTGCAATAGGAAGTCCATCAGGGATGTTGGCCTGACTACCATATATTCTTATAAGTTTTCCTTACCTACAAAGTTTAGCATACAAGTGTTATTCATAGGTAATCTTAGATCAACAAGTGAGTATCCTTTGTTAGTGTTTGGTTGCATATGTGTTAAGATTATTCTACTATGGAGGGAAATGTAAGTGAGCCTCTAGGAGAGAGGTAATAGTACCACCCCAGTAGAGACACACACACATAGATATCTAACATCCAACGGAATATTCCATAAAGATGAAACAGTCATTATAACCATTATAAACAAGAAAGATCCATTTAAAATCCACCAAAATTGTCTACAAGGATGCAAGAATTATAGGAATCATTACAGGTGAAATAAAACATGAATCATAAATATTCACATAATAGTATTACAAATATTCACAATCCATGCATGAAAACATGTCATTCATCAGGCTTCAAGTACTAAGTAAAATTCATCAGACATATGTATACAGTGAACACCACTAGCCCCAATAGTGGAGCGTTGGAGCCACTCCTTCCTCCCCAAAAGAAATATCTTGTCTCTCTAATGCCTTGTTGGAGAAGCTAAGGTGAAAAATTCCTTTTCATATACAATGAGGGTTTTTATATAACCAATGGGGTAATGCTTCCCTTGTGACTCTTTGACTACCATCATCACTGCTTGACTTCCTATGATTTTTGAACTTTACATGACTCTTCCTCTTTTGTACGTATCCTTTGGACTTCCATTTTACAGTACATTTTCGAATAAGAGATTATGTAAACCACAAGAATGACGTGGAATATGATGACCCATGACATGAAATTGCATGACACTGTTCACAAGGACTTCTTGATGACATGGAAATGCTAGGCCATTCTTTCTATTCCTTTGTCTTCAAAAAGAGTTGTGCAATGCTACAAATTCATGATAGATATGTTTTAATATTCATATCCACCCTTAAAGGGTTGTGAATCAAATGGAGTCCTCATGTGGTACTGATATTTGATCTTCTGTTATGATCTAGTGTTCCTTCATCTTCTCGCTTAATGATCATCTTATTTCTTCAGCTCCATATGTGTGTTCTAGCATGTCATTCTTCCCCATCTCTTTCTCCATCATCTTTCCATATGATGATAGAGTTCCTACATCTTCAATCCACTCATGAAAATATGACATCAGTTTGATAAAACCCTACTTTAATATGTTGTGTGAGGGTTCACTAACTCGTCTAGAACTGGGTGGCAGGCTAATCGAGAGACTTAGTGACTGTACAATTGTGCAACTTAGGAAGTCGAGGGTCAGGCTTGAGCCATGAGACAATGAAATGTGCAATTAAGGTTTGGAATGAGAAAAATGATTGTATGGTTTGGGATCTCAGTGTTATCGGGAAAACTAGTGTCCATTCAGAGTTGCTAGTCCCACTAAGACATGTAGCTATCTTAGAAAAGAACTAACTAAAGTCACTTGTGTTTTCCTTTATGAGAGATAGATGAGAGAGAAGTAGAGAGTACCAACCTCAGTCTTTCACTTGGCTCCTTGCTTGTTTCCTCTCCCCCTTGACTGAACT
>APFE030403873.1:0-10422 GCA_000404065.3 Pinus taeda
ATAAAACTCACAAATTCCTTGGTCATTATATACTTTCTCCTCATGAATGAAGAATTAGAGGGATCGACCATTGTGATGAATGAATAATGAGAGTGGTAAATTTACGAACGAAGAGGAAGAGATCAAAATTTTTACAGTATGAAAACAATCGGAGTCGATGGAGTGGATTATTCATGGACATGGTAGTTTTTTTTGTTCCCTTCAATTTGTTTGTTTATCTCTTTAAGGATTATTCATGGATAGGGTAGTTTTTTTTGTTCCCTTCAATTTGTTTGTCTATCTCTTTAATTCATTCCAAAAATTGGTTTCTCTATTTATTCAACTGGTTAACCAGGGAGGGGTGAGATTGATTAATTTTATGTTCCCTTAATTTGTGTGTTTAATTCATTTTACTTGGACATTTATGTAACTTGAATTTTTTTTCTCTGTTCAATCTACACATTAAGCATGCATGGGTATTCTTTTCTCTCAAGCACTTTAGTGTAAAGTTGTTTGTCTTATGGAGTGCTCCATAAATTTTTAGTGTAGTGTTAGATGCATCAATTTCATCTGTAGTGTTGTGTTATGCTTGTAATTTGTGTTGTGTAGGTGTATGTGTTAATTATGTAAACGTTTGTTTTGTGTGTCTTTGGATCTGTGTTAATTAAGAGAGAAAGTCCTCGTTGTTTGTCTTATGGAGTGCTCCATAAATTTTTAGTGTAGTGTTAGATGCATCAATTTCATCTGTAGTGTTGTGTTATGCTTGTAATTTGTGTTGTGTAGTTGTATGTGTTAATTATGTAAACGTTTATTTTGTGTGTCTTTGGATTTGTGTTAATTGAGAGAGAAAGTCCTGGTTGAGGAGAATATGCACTGGTGGTTGAAGGGTTCACTTCATCAACAAATAATGCTTTCAGAGTGAGTTGGAGTGAGTTGGTACTCATGGAAATACTTTCTTGAATTATTTTAAAATTCATTCCTCACCCTTTTTTCTGTTTCCTTTTTTGATGAGTTGGAATTTATATACAGGAGCTAGAGTGGTGTTTCCAATGATTTTGCCGTAGAGAATGAGGATTTTCTAGCTCCTTTGCAACCACCAATTTATGGAGTTTTGAAAAAAAAAAAAAGATTACTAGGAAGCAAGGTTTGATGGCGTTGTTCTCCTCTATTTCTTGTTGCAAGTTATGAATATCTATTTGATATGTTTATAGAACATTTCCATTGTAGAATAGTTATGCCAACAGAGTCAGTTTTAGTCCTTTGCATCCATCTATGTTCACATAAGTGTTGACTATGGCCCGAATGTGAGGTATTAGGTGTATTTCCATGTAATAAGTCTCACCACCCATCAAAATGTTTAGCTATTGATAGCATTGGTCTCTCCAAACTCCCAATTGAGCTCCTCCTTTTCTCATTTCATGGTTGTGTTATTTGTTAGAGCATTGGTCTCTACAAATGGCCAATTAAGTCCCTCCATTTATCATTTCATGGATGTGTTGCTTGTTATAGCATTGGTCTCTCTAAATGCCCAATTGAGATCCTCATTGTCACATATCATGGTTGCACCATTTGCTACAACATTGGTCTCTCTAAATCCCAAATTGAGCTCCTCCTTCTCCCATTTCATGGTTGTGCAACAATTGTCACATATCCATAAGAGTTTGGTATAAATAGTTGGTTAGGTGGATAACCTGATGAAGCTAAAGTTGCTTAAAGACCACTAGCACCAGTCATAGAACCACTAATTTACGTAGCATGACCAATAGCTTCTAATTAAGTATCATATTATGTGTGGGTAGATTAAACATGAGATTGAAAAGGTGGCTCAATCAATTGAGAGGAACTGCCAAAAACCTTCATATAGATAGACACCGACAAAAACCTTACATAAAAAAACCATATAGAGCTAGATCTAGTCATTTGTGAGAAAAACTCAACATTTTTTGTTGATTTTGCAATTTAGAAGCAACAACTCGAAGAAACCCCAAAATATACATTTAGATGTAGAGATTCCCCTCGTAGAGCTTAGCAGGAAAGAAGCTAGCTACATAGCTAGTTACAAATCCAATTGTAGATGCATTGTTAGCTGCCTACCTAGCATTTACTAGGAAAGAAGCCTACATGCCCTAGATCCAATCCTAGATGCATAGCTAGCTAGTTGCATAACCCACATAGCTAGTTACAAATCCAATTCGAGACGCATAGCTACATAGCCTACATAGCTAGTTACATATTCAATTCTATTTTAGACAAAACTTTTTGTGTAATACAACAATTAATAAATGTTTTGATTTGTTAAGAAAGCACGATGAAATTAGTTTTGATGACATTTTCTCCACGCTCGTGTTGCTCTTTTCAATAGAATTCCTATCAAAGAGTGTGGGTGTCGTGAACGATATATCTAGAATTCTTTTCAAAGAGTATGGGTGTCATTTAGGTGTACCAAGAAATTTTACTCTGTCTTGAATATCACAAAAAATGGATTCTGCAGATGGTTATGTCCATAATCTTACGTGTTGTAGTTCCCAATAGTGCTTGGATTTTCAAAAGATGTTTTAGTATTCAAGGGATAGATATGCTTGTGTTTTCAAGGGCTTTGAGGACTATTTTGATCATGAAATACCATCCAAATCTCGTGGCATGTTTGATATATATGGTTTCCTAGAGGTGCAACGCCAACACCTCATAATGATAATATAGATACTCATGTTATTCACTTTACGATGAGTTGTTTCTATAAATTCTTCCCACGTAGAGACCCTATTTTATAACAATACAAGAGGTATTCCTAAATACTATGAAGTAATTTGACCTCTATTAAAACCCAAGGTTCGACTTAACCTGATTTGAACCATCTCTGAACAATTGAAGGAGAACATTTCTTATTTGTTAGTGTTCACTATAGCTCCTGGGGCTTCCATAAAAAATTGTAAAATTCTACCCATTCTTTTCACCTCTCTCTAGGTTGGTAAACTAAATAATATAATTTTGTCAACAAACGTTGATGAGAAATAGGAAGATCTACCCCTTATGAGAAAAGGTCGTAGACGTGTCCTTATACACTAGCTTTTTGAAACATTCGACCAAGTCCTTTCATGTCTAGAATAAATAGAAATGTTGATAGAGGATCACCATTCCTGAGCCCTTTGGAAGGATGAATAGTATGATAGGGTGAACCATTGATTAAAATAGAGAAAAAAATGAGATAATGGACGCCACACACTCTATCCATTGTTCAAAGAAACCATAAGCTTAGAGAACCTGAAATAAGAATTGCCATCTAAATCTTTCATGGGCCTTCGATAAGTCTAGTTTAATGATATAACTAAGAATTTTTACGGCCTCAAAGAATAAATAATTTCTTGCACCATAATAACTCCATCCACAATTTGACACCCTTCTATAAAACTAGTTTGAGATGGGGAGAATAATAATGGAAGGAGCAGTTTCAATCAATCAACTATTACCATAGAAATAATTTTAAAAAGAATTCTACATAGAGAAATTGGTCTGAAAGCCTCTGGAATTTCAAAGGGACATGCTTTTGGGGCTAATGCTAGGAACATAGCGTTGAGTGTTGCATGAAATGATCCCAACCATCTTGATTCCTCAACTACTTCTTGAATTTCCTTGCCTAAAAATGCCCAACATGCTTGCAATTAGTATCTCGTAAGGTCATCCGGTCCAAGTGCCTTGTTCTTAGGCATGTTCATAACCACCATTTCAACCTCAGACGTGGATATTGGTCTCATTAGTGCAATATTTTTCTCACTATTAATCACTCTTGGTATGTGTTGAATCATTGTATTTATAGATAATTTTCTTCCTGAACTGTCCTCCGTCAAGAGATCATTAAAATAATGCATTGATTCACTTTCTATATCTCAATGTTGTAGTTTCTTATCTCCATCCTTTCCTCTGAAGGAAAAAAATTGTACGCTCAATCATAGCATTGTGGAAGAACTTTGAGTTACGATCTCCCTCCTTGATCCATTGTATCCTAGAATTTTACTTCCAAAGAGTCTCTTCTTGTTACCTTTTCTGCTCTATATTTTGAAGGGTCTGTGCCTCTTATGCTATCAACTCTGAGGTTCTTCCTTCTAGAATGATTCTTTGTTGGATGCTAGCCATTTTACTTTCCCACTCTGTCTTGTCTTCAAAGATATTCCAAAAGGCATGGTTATTCCAAAATTTTATCCTTTCCTTCAAATATTTTAGCTTGAGTTAGAATGTGTTCATTTTGTTGGTCCCTCTAATATCCAAATCCTTCCACCATTTGGCTAATAAATCCGTAAGACCAATGGATTGAAGCCAAAAGCTTTCAAAACGGATAGGCTAATTTAGTGGGGCTTCTTTCAGATCAGTTTCCAATCAAATGGGTTAGTGATGCTACCCCATGCAAGACAAAATTGAGGCTTCAATAAATATATCATTCTATAAAACTTCCTTTGATAACAAAAAATGATCCAAACAACACGCTATATGATTGGTGCCTCTACGATGATATTCCAGGTAAACATCCTATTGTTTGTGGGAATGTGTATAAGGTGCAATATCTATGATCCAATCAAAATCAAAGGATGCTTGGTCTAACCTATGAATGCCTCATTTTTTCTCCTCTAATGATCTTATAATATTAAAATATCCTCCGACCAACCATAAGACATTTCCTATCATTTGTTTCACCTTCTGTAGTTGCTTCCAAAAAACCTTCTTGTCCCTTGTACCTGGAGGGTTGCAAACCACCAATAGAAAAAAATTATTTTGTTCCGACATACCTAAATCTACCTGTAAGAATTCGATCATAAGCCATCCAGTCTTGGAAGACCACTTCATGTGGTTTCCACCAAACATCTAAGCCTCTTGCACTACCCGTAGCGTTGGGAGACATGGACTCACATCCTTTCCAATAAGTGCCTCCTATTTGATTCATTTTCTCCCATATTAGTTTTATTTCATGTAATATAACAACCATTATGTTTTCCTTTATTATTCAGTCCCTAATATATCGGTGTTTGTATCCATCTTATGTTCCATGAAATAATTCTCATGATGATGAGTTGGGAAAAGGAAATGTCTTCTCTGTCATAGCTATTGCTTGATCTGTATTACCCTGGTTCACTCTCGTGTTTTGTCTCGCTTCCTTCTTCAGTGTATTTGTCTTCTTCTCATGTTCTTTAATAAGGTCCTTCAGTGTAATTTCTTTCTCCTTGTCCTAAAATCTTGGAATGACTGATCTATTGCGTCCAATATTGAGTTTCATCAGTTTCTTTTCCACTTGAGATAAGCATTTGCATAGATCTCTCTTTCCTCTTTGGACAAGTCCCCCAGTTCTTATTGCACCTAATCATTCACCGGTGTAGCTAATACCCTCTCTTCATCTGAGAGGTTTGATGAATTTTTCTTTAGTAAAGGAGATATTTCCTCAAAACCTAGCAGTGAATAAAAGTCAAAACTACCTTGTATATCTTCCTCCTCTTCGAACTTACATTTTAGCACACCTTTTGTCTAGAGTTCATTTTGTGGGAATAATATTCATATCGATGGCTTCTATGTTCTAAGAGTCTTCTTCCATATCCTCCAGTGCGGAAAATAAATTCTTCCCCTCCAACCCCTTTGTATTATAAGAGGTTCAGTTCTTGTGAGTTTGTCTCTGTGTAGCGACCTTATTGAAACCATCATTTTACATTTGACCACCGCAAGCTCGTTCCTTTGTTCTTAGTGCACACTCTCTTATCAAGTGGTCATGCCCATGACAAATTCTACATCTAAATGAAACACACTCATGATATAGAGGTTGTTTCCAGATCTCTCAATGATAGTCCAACTCTATATAATCTGATAATGGTTGAGATATTTTCATATACACACCTAACCTAGCATATGATATGTTCTTACCTCTTTTTGTTACCTTTGATACCTTGAAAAAAAATCCTAGTGCTTTCCTTATACCTTTTAGAATTTTTGGTATCCATAAATCTACTCGTAAAGAGTACAATATTACCCATATCGGTGCTTCTATGAATTTCTCCTTATGTGGGTTGAAACAAGCTTCCCAGTGCCTAATGTAGAGACCCACATTATTAAGGAAGTATGATCTCCCTTCAAAGATCCTACCTTTATCTTCAAGGTGAGAAAAGATGAGTGTGAAGACACCTTTCGGTCCCAGTCCCAAATCCACCACTCCTTTCGGTTTCCAGTTATGTTGTATCCAACGCTCCAATTCCTTCTTCACGGGTCAAATTGCTACACACTTACATATAAAATCAGTTATGTTGTATCCAATGCTCCAATTCCTTCTTCACGGGTCAAATTGCTACACACTTACATATAAAATCATGATCTGCAATGCATTTCTCGTGCTCTTCTAGACATATTGTAGGAGTGATAAATCTAAGGGTCTGAGGGGCCTTAGGGATACATGGACCTTGTAGACTCATTTTACACTTATCTCCCAAAATAAGCATTTAAGAGTAACTTGAGGATCCTCCTTTTGTACCAAATTTCCCTTCCCATTGAAAATACATACTAGCAAGAGCATTCCAGAAGGAGGTGTGACCCTCTCTTGCCTTTAAAATCATGTTTAAAGAATCCTTGTCTGCAATATCTGAGTTTGTGTAGTTTTGAACATGGGATTGAAAGTGGGAGAACCAAGGCTACCCAAATTCCATAATCAAAATTTTTAGTTGAGCAGTTTCAACAACGCCTTACCGCTTTCATCGCCTCACCCCAAATTATTTTTAAATTCAAATAGGTTACTAGTAACCATTTAAAAAATGCTTACTATATGTACAAAATTGAACAAATGCTTTTCAATTTATTAACCAAATTGAATAGTTATAAATTTATACTTACTAAATATTTAATTGAGTAGATTATAAATTCATATTGATCAAATATCTAGGTAAATAGGTTATAAATTTATATTTATAAATACCTAATTAAATGGTTTATGAATTAATATTTATTATAAAAAGATTAATACAAAACATTGCATTAAATAAAAATACTATATATTAAAAAAAAATATTTTCTAATATTCTGTTGAAGTTTACAACTATTCACGTCCATGTGCTTGTATGTCAACACGATTCTAGCGCAAGATTGACAAGTCACCTACAAGCACAAATGTTCATTCCAAGGCCTGCCACCACTATAAACCTTACACTCTATAGTATTCTATTAAAAGATAAATTTTTTTAATTTTTTTTACAGAAAATTAGAAAATTATTTTAAGAAACTTACTTTTAAATTATATATAAAATACATACCATGCATGAAAGACCAAGGAGACAATTGTCTAGTTTTGTAATGGAATGAGAGGTTAATAACCAGGTAGCCCTCTCGAGGGCCATTTCTACCATGCGTCCCAAAAGTGGAAGTATAAATTCCTATATTTATAATTAAATATATCATCTTTCTAACTGATATTTGATTAGTGCGATATAAACCCTTACTATCCCAAAGTAATGACAACATTTATTAAAAATCATCTTCCATCCAATAAAACCCAAACCTCACATAAAATTATAGCTACAAGCAAAACCCTAATTTCATATGAACTACCAACAAAATTCTTATAAAAATAATTTTATTGATTTTTTAATTTACTTCTTTAATCTCGTATAATTCCATTCTTAATAATTTTTAATGTGACATCAACAATCTATATATTATTATTGATAATGATATATTTTACGATTGATGTAATATTAATATTAATATCATTATTCTTTGAAATTTAGTGATAAATGATTCTTCCCTGCCGTAAACAAGCTGGCCTATAGTTTAAAAGATTGGTTTAAGTAATGCTCTTCATGTAAAAGCAGGAAAGCACATGACAACTAAGCTCAGTTTAAAAGATTGGTTTAAGTAATGAAAACTCGAACGAATGCTCTTCATGTAAAAGCAGGAAAGCACATGACAACTCAGCTCAGTTTAAAAGATTGGTTTAAGTAATGGTGATTAAAAGATTGGTTTAAGCAATGGTGATTAAAAGATTGATTTAACAACTTGAACACAAAGGTAAAAAAACAAAAAAAAGAGCTTAAAACGAAATTCTAGCGGCCCTTGATGAATGAATGAGTGATTATATAGTAGCGACTGGCAATTGATGAATGAAGAGTAATATTAATTGTCAATGGAAAGGATGTTGTGCTCAGAGGAGGAATTTTTACACCTCCGAAAACCAGAGTGAAGGAAAGGCAGCAGGCGATTGGGGTAATTTTCTGTTCCCTTGGTTTAATCGGTTTGTCCCTTTAATTCATTCCACGGGGAATTTTGTTTCTCTGTTGAATGATTCAACAGGTTAAGCATGGAGTGGACTCTGTTAGCGCTTTATTTCTCTCCGAAACACTGTGATGTGATGTAAAGTTGTCTGTCTTACGGAGCGCTCCAGAAATGTGTCGTGTGTGTAAATGTTTGTGTTATGTCTCTGTGGATTTGTGTTAATTGAGAGAGAAAGTTGTGGCTGACGAGAATATGCAGCGGTGGTGGAACATTTTTTAATTATTTTTTAAATTCATTCTTTTGTTTCTGATCGGATGATTTGGAATTATTTCATATACAGAAGCTAGAGCAGCTTTTCCAGTGCTTGCTTTTGGAGCAGAGAATGAGGAGTTTCCAGAGTTTCAACCGCCGCAAAAGAAAGATGCCTAAGAAACAAGGTTAGTATTCTTTTGTTGATTGCCCTGTTCTGTAGATGTTTAGTTGTTTATTTTAGAAAGACGAAATGGCACGACCTATTTATTTTCCTTGCTATTCTGATAACCACATTGCTAGGCGAAATGGCTTGGCCTATTTAAACAAAAGAAAAGAAATCTGGCCTATCTATACCCTTACCTTACAGATAGGTATTCCTTTCCTTTGTTCGATGACCCGAATGGTGGGCGAACCTTACCTTATCTTCCAACTAGGGGAATGGAGCGCTTATCTGGTCTTTCTTTAATCAACTACGGAACGGTTTTGTGTTGTTTATGTAACAATCGAGGATATGAGGGAGATAGGTTGTGGGAAGACCTCGGTTGATGCTTTGTGGAATAGCAGTGGGGAGACGAAGCTTGCTGCTATGCTATGGTATGTGGATGGCAGAGGGTAGTGTGGTAAGACCCTCGTGGATGCTATGCGGCTGGTCCAGTTATCTAGGGGAGATGGGAATTCGGTTATGTGTCTAGTTTTGTCTTTGACCTTGGTCAGTGACTAAATACCAAGACTCTCGTCAGGGAATGCTCTAAATCCTGATGCTTCTTATGCTTTAGTAATTGCTCCGGGAGTATTCTATCATTAGTATTCTAACATTCTACCTTGGACTTTAATTGCGTGGGATCGTTTAATAAATATTCTCACAACGCCCATGGCTTTGGTTGGGTGCATAGTTTGAGAAATGAATTTATTGATTGGCTTTAATAGTTTTATGAATGAATTTGAGCATTATACATGTGTTAAGTGGGGTTAATTAGAGTGTCGGGTTTATGTTCGTTCGTCAATAGGAGCGAGTTGTTTTTTTTGGGGATAGTTAAGACTTACCCCTTTCGGTTGTGGTTGATTGTGCAATTCTAAAGCGACACCTCGGAAGAACCCCAGATATTGATTTAGATGTAGAGATGCGCGCTGGAAGATGGCAGTTCCAATTCTATTTTAGACGCAGCTTTCTGTTTAACGCAAAAATTCAATGAATGTTTTGATTGGTTAAGAAAGCACAGCGGGTGAAATTAATTTTGATGGCCTTCCTTTTCTCCACACTCGTGCTGGTCTTATTATTGCTATTTACCATCAAAGAGTGTGCGTGTTGCATTAATATCGTTTCGTGAATGAACCATTATTAAGGAAGTCGGAAAAATCTGGAAACATCAACTCCCTCCCAACTGCTTTTAGCATCTGGAAACATCACGTGAATAATTCCTAAATAGGTTAGGTAGGCTTTTCAGTGAGCGTATTCTAAACAGAACGTACGATTTCAGGGACCACACGTACCAGATACCATTTCATGGGTAGGAACCAGATGTACCTTTTCATGGGTAAGAGCCTGATGTACTTCATATGTCCTTACACTTTCATCCCAGGACTATCATCCTTCACTTTCAGGACTCTTTGAGAATGCTATCTATAATTTTGTTTATACTTATCACCCGTTCATCGATGAAAAAAATCCTCATCCATTTGTGTGTTTCCATGTCTAGCGATTTTAACTGGTTGTGTGATGAAAATGCACTTGAAAATCATAAATTATATGCTCTTGAATCTGAGAAAGTGCACTTGACATTCAGTTCTTTCTCCGGTAGATTTCGACTACTAATTAGGGGTGGTCTGTCGCAAAAGGATTTCTAACAAGACCACTCCAAAATTATATACATCGTTACTTTAGAAGCTTGCATAAAATCTTGGAAGCTTCTATATGATGGGAATCATTATAGATAGATCGATCTCCGTTGGTGGAACCCAATC